>JAJPUD010023648.1:0-19712 GCA_023553655.1 Myrmecobius fasciatus
TATGTATGTATATATATAGTATATATTTGTATATATATACACATACATATACATGTATGTGTATATATATACATTATCTCATCTGCTTATCATAAAACCCTTTTAAGGTACAATACTAAGATAGTACAATTCTAGAACCCTGGCCTTTAAGTCACTTCCTGGTCATTGCTACTGTTCAGTTGAATTTGACTCCATATAGGGTTTTCCTGGTAAGGATACTAGAGTGCTTTACCATTTCCTTTCTCCAGCTCATTTTACAGATGAGGAAACTGAGGCAAAAGGGGTGAAGTGACAGCTTTATCTGAGGTCACATTTGAACTCAGATTTGAATAGAACGTCCCTGACTCCACTCCTAGAACTCTGTGCACTATGGCCCCATCCAACTGCCCTGCAAGCCCTAGTTTTACATGAATACAATTTCCTTTCAGCTCCATGAGTTCTCCTCTAAAAAGGAAAGTTCATGAGTGCAGGAAATATTGGGCTTATACCTTGTAGATAGTTTCACTTTCTTGTATTTTTTTGCTTGCTTGTTTTTTGTATTCCCAGTACTGAGTACAGTACCTGACACATAACAAGCACTTGACAAATGCTTTTAAACTAATTGTTTTCTTCCTTTCTTCCTTCCTTCCTTCCTTCCTTCCTTCCTTCCTTCCTTCCTTCCTTCCTTCCTTCCTTCCTTCCTTCCTTCCTTCCTTCCTTCCTTCCTTCCTTCCTTCCTTCCTTCCTTTCTTCCTTTCTTTCTTCCTTTCTTTCTTGCAATTGGAGTTAAGTGACTTGCCCAGGAAGTGTTAAGTGTCTGAGATCAGATTTGAACTCAGGTCCTCCTGACTTCAGGGTTGGTGCTCTATCCACTGCGCCACCTGGCTGTCCCTAATTAATTGTGATATGAGGAAACTGAGGCTCAGAAATACTAAATGATTTGCCCTTGGTCACACATCTAACGCATACTTTTTATTCATACTATCCTTGTGGACAAGAATGGAGAGATGTGGACCAGATGTTGAAACAGTTGGGTGAAATCAGAAGTGGTTAAAGGAACAGACTCTAGGTGTAGCCATCAATTAATTGCTGATGACATAGAAGGAAGTCAGTCTAGTGAAGATTCTTTAAAAGCTGGGGGAGAATAGTTAATATGTTTTATATGACAGAATCAGGACAGACTACAACAATGAAGGAGAAAAATCAAATTCCATAAAGAGGAATTGAGAGTTCTATACTTACAAAAAGTAAGTGAAATTAAAAAGTCAATAATCTGTATGAAAGATACCTGGAAGTTACAAGTCAACAGGGCAATTTGGCAGCCAAAAAAATAATTTGGTAGTCCTAGGGCAGTAGGTGGCACCATAATGGATAGAATGCTGGCTCTGGAGTCAGAAAGACCCATCTTTATAAGTTCAAATATGACTCCAGACATTTAATAGATGTATGACCCTGGGCAAGTCATTTAACCACTTAATTGCTTCAATTTCCTCCTCTGTAAATGAGCCGGAGAAAGAAATGGCAAATCACCCAGTATCTTTGCCAAGACAACCCCAAATGGGGTCTTGGAGGGTTGGACACAACTGAACAATAATAAAAAAAAGTCCTAGGCTACATCTTATCCTGGTTTATCCTTCTAAGCCAGAACTAAGAACAATGGAAGAATACAAAGATATTAGAAGGGACTATATCATTTTTTCTCTGTCTCTCCAGGACATAGCAGATGCTTAATTCGTGTTGATTTTTATGAATCTGTGTAGCTGAGAAGCTTGTTTTGGCTCCAAGAAAGGACAAAACTTCCTAGTGGTGAGAATTGTCCAAAAGTAGAATGTCTTAGAAGACTTCTTCCTTATTGGAAGACTTTAAAAGGAGGTCAAATGACCACTTATTGGAGTCCTGTAGTAGGGACTCCTATTTAGGCATGAATTGGGCTATATGGCCAGCTAAGATGATGTATTACTTATGGTATACCCACACAGAATTTTGCATCACTAAGTACTTAATAAAGACATAACTAAAGTGGGGTAAGTGGGGCCTTGCTTCAGGGTGCCAGAACTCAGGGGATGCTGAAAATACTTTTGACAGCATAAAAGCCATTGAACTTAGTATCTAGTTAGCAAGAACATCTAGTTAATTATTCTTTTAACTATTTCTCCCCACCCCATCATTACCACTATATGTCCCACATCTCAAGTGATCTCCTCCCTGGTCCATCTTTCTCCCCTTCCCAAATTCCTTGTAGTGTCTTTGGGTTTTTACTTCCAACTAAACAAAGTGGTTTTTCATTGCTTGCCCTATACACAAAAATTGCTAGTTCTAACTCTGATATCTAATGAACATGTGAATAATTGAGTTAATAATGGTTGGTAATCTTTTTCTAGATGGCTGTCCTCCTCTAGTGGCTGAGAGTTGATGATAACTCTGCCCCAGTCTGGGGAAGAAACCAAAGTGATTCCTGGTCCCAGAACTGATTTGGAGGGGGGAAGTAAGAGCTGCTAGTATTCTAGTAATTGAAAGCTGCCCTGTGGGCTCCGACTTTTTGCCTGTATTTTATAGGGCTATCCCTAGGAGGATTTGCAAGTGAAGAATTATTATTATTATTATTTTTTGCTGAGGCAATGGGGGTTAAGTGACTTGCCCAGGGCCACACATCTAAGAAGTAGTTAAGTGTCTGAGAGCAGGTTTGAACTCAGGTTCTCCTGACTCCAGGGCTAGTGCTCTATCCACTACATCACTTAGCTGCCCGCACAAGTGAATAATTATTGACATGGGGTTGTGCTCCCAACAGACAATTCAGGAGGCCTACCACCCAGGATAATCTTTCCTCCACCCCCAGTTCTGGATCTCTGCCTGTACGTTTCCCGAGATCTCTTGAGTTCTTCCCCATCCTCTATCTCAAAGACTACGGATATCTCTGAGTTATGTCTCTTCCCATTGGGTCATCAAGGTCCTCCCACAGGACCTTCTTCCAGGACTTCCACCAGTCCAGGTTCTATGGAAGACATTAGCAGAGAAAGAATCTCTAGGGTAGGTGAGGCAGGCCTGGGAAGGACGCCATGTGGAAGAGACAGCGGTTTTAAAGTATTTGTAAATAAATAAAATTCCCCCAGCCCCCAACCAGACTTTAACTTTCTCATGGACTTCCAAAGCTTCTCCCCTTCCCCGCCTCCCCATCACAGCATCCAGCCCAGAGACGATTAAGCGGCAGAATGCATTTTTGTCAAGCTGCTCTCCCTGCCTGTCCTGTTTTTCTATTTAGATAGCTGAACGCCAGCCAAACCTCCATCTGTTGAACATGTTAAGAGTGTGAGCTGAGGAAATGTGGTGCTGTAGGTTTGAAGGCTACAAACATCCTCCTGTTCTTCTCCCCCATCTCCTTTTCTCCTAACGAGCCTCCCCTCTGCCACTAAAAAGGAGGAGGAATAATACTAATAATAATTAAAAGAGAGAGAGAGAGAGAGAATATGGGAAACAAACTGGGGCCGGCTGGTTGCAGTTAGGATAATGGAAAGCATCTGTATCCCTGGCTGGAAACAGCTGGAACCAGGGTGCCAACATGAAGCAAGGGGAATAGTGTAAAGTGATTTCCCTGGCTCCAGAAAGGCCAACTCTATTCAACAACGTGTTAATGAGGCCGTTTCTGAAAAAGGATGGGCTAAGCAACCTAAAACCAGGGGAACCAGGAGAACCAGGGGGAAGGGAGGAGAGAGGAAGGATGTGAAATGGAAGGCCAGACTTGGGCTGCAGGTCAGAAGGCAACCGTGTCTGCCTGGAGATCCCCAGGGTCCCCTCGGCAGGGAAGTGAAAAACCCTTCTTTCCTGGCTGGGGCAGGATGGTGAGTTGGCACAGATGCCACATTTATCACACTACGGGAAGGGGAGAGGGTTCAGGGAGGCCTGAGGGTCTGCCCTTCAGACCCTGTCCATAGCAAGGGGATCCGAGACCCAGAAGGAGTCCCTTGATGCTTGGAAGTCAGGGTTCTAGGCTGGTAGCAGAAAGGGAGAGGTTTGCCCAAGTGAAGTCATCTACCTGTAGGGAGAACCGTGGGTGGGCTTAGCTGGCAATGGCAGGGTCTGGGATCCCAGACAGACCCCAATAACTAACGTACATCAACTTTGCAAAAAGGGTCTGAAAACACAACTGAGAAGCATTTTGTGATTGTTACTGTTGTTTGCTTTGTCTTTGCCCAACACGGCTTGATTCCCACAGAACCACATATGATGAAAGAGAGTCATTATTGCCCATTCCCTCAGCACATGTCATAGCCCTGGGCAACTGGCGATTTCTGGATAAGATCAAGGCAGGAAAGCCAAGTTATCCCAACTGGTGTGGGAGAAAGCCTAAAGGCAGGAAAACCACAGCCTGACAATGCTGTGCTATTTTTACAGATGGGGAAATTGAGGCACGGAAACATTAAGGACCTTGCCTCAGATTGTATTTAGTAGTAGAGTCTGCATTAGTCAAGTCCAGTCAACACACAGCAATAAAGTACCTACTGTGGGCCAGATGCCATGTTAAACACCGGGGTGAGGGCTAGCCCTCAGGTTGACCCAAAGCCCCTTCCCCTGCCCCATCCTGGGTTCTTTCCATCAGAGCTCTTGCCTCTTCAGCGGCCTAGGTGCTTTGATTCCCATACAAAGAGGGGCTAATGTGGCAGTGGCCTTTTGGGGGGAATCTGGGACATTTTCTGAGGTCCTGCTGAGAGTTGGGCTGGGAAGCCATGGGAAGCCCTGACCGATGAGGGGAAAGGGGGTCATAAAAAAAGAGAAAGAATAATAAAGATGCAAAAGATTGTTTTCCCTTCCTCTGTTCCTCTGATAAACAAGGGCAGCTGAAGGCAGACCCAGAACATCTGCTGTAAATATTTGATCTGACAGAAATGCTAGCGCGTTGTGTGTCCCCAAAGATGGGGAGGAGGCAGACTCAGCATTAAGTTAAAAGAAGAAAAAAGAGAAAAGGGAAGGGTTTTAATGAATTGCAAATGATTACCAGATGGGTCTAAACCCTCACTTTATTGCAAACAGCTCCAGCTTTGCCTTCGGCTTGTGAGTGTGAGCAAGGCAATGAGTGGGTGTGTGTGCAGGAAGGAGAAAAAAGGAGGGAGGAAGCCAGCGTGTGTGCAAAACAGAACCAGAGCAAGCCCTTTGAGGGGGAAAAATGGGGATGAGGAGCTTCCCCTAAAACAAACAAAAAAAAGAGATGACGGGGTGCTCTGGGATGGGACCCTGGACAGGTTCCACAGTGGGTCTGGGCCAAGGGCTCAGCTCTCCTATATGTCTCGTTTAAATCAGTGTCTCCTTAAGACCACCTAGAAGGTCCTATTGAACGTGGGTGGGGCCAAAGCAAATTTGGAAGGCCAGATGGAATGCTGTAGCCTTTAGAATTCTGAAAACTCCTTACATTTTTAGTATAGCCCAATGGGAACCCTGACAGAGGAAGAGGCAGGATCCTCCCTCAGGCCAAACCAAGAGAGCTTGGAAAAATATATGACAAAAGAATGGGGACAGATCTGGGCTCTCTGCTGTCCTGTGCATCTCCAAGGGAAGGGAACAGCATTTAGTAAGTGCCTACTATGTGCTGGGCCCAGTACTAAGTGCTTTGCAAATATTAATTCATTGAGAAGGCATGCAACTTGATATACACTATATGTGGGCAGAACATATATAATCTATTTCAAGTTGCTTGCCTTCTCCAGGATGGGGAAGGGAGAGAAAGAGAAGATTTGGAACTCAAAAATTAAAAAAAAAGACAAATGTTAAAACTTTTTGGATAGATATAACTGAGAAAATATTTTTTAAAAGAGTAGGAAGAGAGAAAATAAAGAAAAAAAACCCAAAATATTATCTCATTTGATCCTTACAACAATCCTTGGAAGTTAGGAGCTATTTTTATGCTCATTTTCCAGCTGAAGAAACTGAGGGGTACAGTGATTTGCCCAGGGTCACACTGTCTAAGGGAAAGTGCTTCTCTCTGGGCCTCAGTTTCTTCTTCTGTAAAAGGAGGGAGATGGTTTAGACCCTCTCTACAATCCCCTCCAGATCCATATCCAGTGATTCCATGATTTCTGCACTATACCCTGGAGAAAAGAGCTGAATGTTAGACAAATCCTGCTCAGAGTAATGGTAGTGACTGCGTCTAACCTGGGTTGAACCCATTAAAAAAGGTTTTCAGTGTGACTTACTAGTGGGAACTGGTTTGAAGTAGATATGACTTTTTAGAATAGAGCACGACCTAGAACAAGTGTGTTCTATTTGATCTCCTGCCTCAAGTCTTCCCCCTACTCCAATTCATCCTTTACTGAATTAACTTTTCCTAAAGTTCAGGTGGAAATTTGTCATATTCTCTCCCCACTCCCTACAATGAACTGCAGCATGAGAGAATTACCCTGTCATATTCAAGGTGTGAGGTCACTGGTTTGCCATTTAAAGCTTTTTACAATATTCTCCTTTGAAATCTTCTAGCTTTTTTCCCTACAGTCCAATCCTCTGCCACAATCCCTATTTTTGAATTAATTGATTAGGCTTTGTGATGCCATTGGCCCTCTATGAGAATGAAGGAAGGAAGAGGAGAACAACAGCAACAAAGATTTTTACAAACTGAACCTTTCTTAGCTCTCCCATTTTACAACGTTCCTCCCTTCTGCACACTCTAGGTCCAACAATTCTGGCCTGGTTGCTGCTCCTCATGTATAATCATCCATCTCTCATGTCTGTGATTTTGTTCCTGGGCTAACATACTAAACACTTAAATAATACTCATGGATTAGTTTAATTTTCACAGTGAGCTCTACGCTGCTAAAGAACAAATGATATTGAAAAGCATCAGCTTTGTGACCAATTGTCACTTCAGAAGAAACTGACAATGAATCATATCTTTCCTCTTGACAGAAAAGTGGTGGATTCTAGGTGTGGAATGAGGAATATATAAAGTGTGCCCATTGGGTGATGGAGTCCCTAGAAAGTGAGAGTGAAGCAAAAAATGAAAAAGGTAAAAACATCAATAAAACATACATGCTACACACATACATGTAGACACACTAGGAACACAACACATATGTGCATATGCTGATGCACATATATGAATGATATACACATGCAGTTAGATATCCATATATATGTACATATGTATATACACATATATATATATGGAAAAAGACAGAATTGATGTGGGAGAGGAAATCTTCAAACAAAGGTTAATTAGAGGAGTCTTTACCTTCAGAAAGGGAATGACAAATGGACGCAGAGGAAAATTGGTGGCTTCTTGGAGTTTGGAATGGAACTCCTCAATTGTCAGGGTTGAATTCTGGAGGAAAGAGGAGAAAAGGGACACAGTTTAGTTACACCAAAAGTATCCATGCCTATTGACTTCACATTTGCTTTTTCTAGTAACCCTGTGATATAAGGTCCCATCTTGTGACCTATTCCATCTTCTGTAGGACACCTTTCTTGGTACTTTCCATTCTCTTCCTTCTATTTTACCTAAGGTTTTGCAAAATTATTTCTCAGGGCTAGAATTCTCCTTGTTAGTCTTCCTTGGGCTGGTTCCTTCATTTTGGGAATAATTTACAACTCAGCTCCAGGAGCCACGTGTGAGGCTGGCTGTTGTGAATAATTGATTGTTTTTGATAATTGGAAAAACAAAATGGCAACTTCCTTGCTCCTATGTTGTCTGACCACATGGTCTCATTGCCAGAGGGATCTACTGGTCAGAAATGATTTGAAGCAGCTATGACTTATTAGAATCGAGTACGACCTACAACTCTTAAGTGTGTTCTAGTTGGTCTCCTGTCTCCAGTCTTTCCCTTACTCCAATCCATCCTTTACTCAGTGGTCAAAGGGATTTTCCTAAAGTTCAGACCTGACCTTGCCATATTCTCTCCCCACTCACCACAATGAACTGCAGCATCAGAGAGTTACCCTGTTACCTTTAGGATCTAATATGAAATCACTGGTTTGGTATTTAAAACCATTTTACAATATTCTCCCTTGAAATCTTCTGGCCTTTCCCCCATTACTCTAAAAGGTACCTCCTCCAAAGCTTACAGGTAAGTGGGATGGGGACTCTAATGGTCAAGAGATAAGAGATATGAAGCATTTTATTCACAGATCAGCATGGCTAATGATGTCTTTGGCCACAGTCCTCAATTGGGATGGGAGGGAAGCTGATTGTTATCTCATCTGCTCAGAAAATTCAAGCAGGTTTGTATGTATGTCTTTTCCTTCTCCAATTTCTTCTCAGGCTCTCTGAAACCACTGAGGTGCCTTTCCCAGATGCAGACCAGTCTCCCTTCTCACCCTCACCTTATTCTTTGTTAAAAGGAAATAGATTCATAGGCAGATGTCAGATTAGTCTCCCTTCTCAGGCTCATTTTATTCTTTGTTAGAAGGTGATAGATTCATTGACCAGACACTAGGTGTTTATGCTGCTCTGGGAAGCAGAGTCAGACAAAAAGTGGGGATGGGCTAGAAAATCATTCCAGTGGGATCACTACACTTGCTTGTTGGATGACCTGGGTCAAGTCTTGATCACTCACTACCTGCCTGATGTTGGCTAAAGTAATTCCCCTTGTCTGGACCTCATTCCCTCATTGGTAAAATGAGTGGGGAGGACTAGATCATTTCTAAGGTCCCTTCTGGCCCTAACATTTTGGGATTCTGGTTCTATGAAGTATCAAATGATTGGTATTGCTTATCCCAGAGAAGAAATACAACAATATGAGGGATTCTAAAGCAGAGCATTATTCTCTATTTTTGCTAAAGGAAAAACAAGAGAAACCATCATCATCATCATCTCACATTTATATAGTGTCTTAAAGAAAGGTATTTGACACATATGTACTCTCATTTGAGACAACCATATCAGAAGAGGTCATCATCATTCCCATTTTATAGGTATGAAAACTGAGGCTCAGAGCAAATGAATATTCACAAAGATAGTGTCTCAGGAGGATTTGGAAGCCAAGTCTCTGTGCTCTATCCACTAAGCACAGATTTATGTTAGGTGAGGATTTTCATTAGAAACAGGAAAAGAATTTTGGACAGACACTGACATTTCCTTGTCAGATTATTTCAGAAATAAAATATAGTTTCAGTTTTTTGGGATGTCTTTGCTAAATCACCTCCTCAGAGCCTTCTCTAACATTGAAAAAAGAGCCTGAATGGAGGAAGGACGGAGGGTCCCTCTGGATGTAGTTTAAGAGAGAATGGCTGCTCTCAATTAGCAGGGTCAGGAGCAGAGAAGGAGGTGAATAAGTAGAAATGACTCCTTGGTGGAATGGAAGTAGGGGACCACAAGTGCAGGAAGGACCAAGGAACCATCCCATCCTGTTGGGGAGGAGTGGATAGGCCAGGCTCTCAGAGCTCCTGGGGTTATAAGGCAAGGAGTGTGCCTTGGCTGGTACCCATGCTCCTGATGTTAGTCATTACAGCTGTATGCGATTAGGTGAATGATCTCCCCCCACCAGAAAAAAAGCCACCTGTCCCTGAAAGGTGAGCCAAAACTTACCACCAGCCCCAGCACCAAGGTGCGGACCCTTTCCCCAATCTCAGGGGAGATGTCATTCCCAAACTGCTGCAGGGTGGTAAGGAAGCGTTTGAGTTTGCTGAGTTGTCGTGCACCGCAGGCTGGCGGGAGCTGCTGGTTGGACAGTGAGGCTGTAGAAGAGGTGGCTGGGCCATTGCTGAACCCGTTGGGGGTCGATGGGGCTCCGTTGATCGCCGTTGGGGAATGGCTACTTCCATTCATCACTGCAAGGAGAGAAGGGGCCCGAGAAGTCAATCGGTGCTGGATTTTGGGGGTGGGATAGGGGGTGGAAGTAGGGAGGTAGGGACATCATGGAAATGAAGATGGAAAGTCAGTTTTCCTGAACTCAGATCACTTCAACACCCATTTATTGAGCATCTATTATGTACAAGGAAGTAGGTTTCCTACTTATAAAAAAAGTTCTAAGCTCCATCATTTTGAGATTATACTCTAAGCATCCAAGGTCCCTATGATATGGGATAACTTATGGTTCTTAGGCTATCTATCTTTCATCTCATACCCATGACTACCATCACAGTCTGTAGTTCTGCCACCAGAAGATCAGGACCTCCAGGACAAAGGGTTTAACTGTTACATCATCCAGCCATTTGCTTCTGTCCCACCCCTCTCTCCTCTCTATGGTTTGCTAGGATTTCTAGTAAGGAAGGGAAAACAATCATTTGGTAAGTGCTTTCTTGCCAGCTCTAGGATACTATGGTCAATACCTTCCCTGCTATCTACCATGAATATAAAGCTTCAGGGAAAAGAAAGAAGCTTCAACATAAAAAAATGGGTTCACCTATCCTAAAATAAACACAAGAATATTCCTATTTTGTCCTGCACATATTCCTAGCAATATGGGTATTATTAACAATTGTTATCAATGTAATTAATTATAATTAGTAACCAAAACTTCACATTCACTAAGTATGTTAAGGTTTACAAAGCAATTTTAGGTAGTAGGGTTCCCTGAATTACCATGGATTACTATCTTCCATAACCTTTTTCTGAAATCCAGTGACTGAAGCTAGGGAACTCTTAGGGAGTTTTTAAGCCCCTGAGCCAGGATCACAGAAATGAGGGCTATATACTCCCAGCCTACAGAGAAGTCAGGAGATGTAAATTTAAATCCCAACTCTGATGCTTATTAGCTGTGTGACCCTGGGCAACATGCACCTGAGCCTCAATTTTCTGTTCTGTGAAATGGGAAGATAATAATAACTGCACTTTCAAAATCACAGGGCTCTTGTGAGCATATCTATAAATCTTCATAGAAGCCTGACATTAAAAGTGTGTAATTACTGAAGAAGAAACAATAGGTAAGAAAGTACTGGGGGGTGAGGGGAGTTCTTTGCTTATGTAGGAAAGCTATGCTCTGAGTGTACTTTCATTTTGTTGTGGCTCCTAGCATGCTTTCAATTCATCTATTTCTGGGTCATGCACATATTTAGATGCTCAATAAATGTCTGCAATGTTGGTCATGGGAGATCATATATACATAGCACTTTGTTAACTAGCAAAACATTAGAGAGATGGATGATGAGATAGATGAGGATAAAACATGCAGGAGAGAAAAGAGGGGCTTCTCTAGGTGTGGAGACTATATAACTGGTCAGGTACCAATGAAAGATCCAACTTGAGTTTTCAGTTCATGTTGCTAGGTAATTCCCTTCCCTTCATCTCCCTGCCAGTAGCTATTTTCTCAGAGGTTCTGGCACTTGAACTCAGATACTTAGACTTAATATGGGTTATATTCCAGTCCCCTGAACTTTATTTACATCCACTGGCTTCATCATTGGGGTCAGTTGGGATGGGTTAGCTTGTCAAAGGATCCAGACCCAGCAGCCCATCTACTCCATCACAGGAGCTGTTCTTTATACCTGCAACATCTTTCCTTCCAATTTTACTACCTAACCATCATTCCAAGCCCAATTCAAATGTCACTTCCACAATGAAGTCTTCCATAATCCCCTAGACTGGTCATAGACCTCTCATGAAACTGTATTTTATAATTCTCTAATGGGCAGCTCACACAGTGTGCACTAGAGCTATCTGCTCTTTCCTGATAGAATACAAACTTCTTAAGAACAAGGATTCTCATTTTTGTCTTTATACCATTAGTGCCTAAGAAAGTTCCTGGCATTTCATAAACACTTGTAGAATAACTGATTTTCTCAACAAATAATAAACTCCATGAGGAATTGACTAGTTTATTTACTTAAGTTCTGTTATTATGGAAACACCTAGCAATGGTATACTGCACACAGTAGGCATTTAATACATCCTTGTGGAATAGAACATCTTTCTAGGGGTGAGGGGTAGCACCACATAACCTCTCAACACTTTCAGGCCTTTTTCTCTATAATGATACATGATTCCATCACCAACATCTCCCTTTCTCACCCCCAACTAGCCCCAAAGTCCCCAGGCTGGCAAAGCACTAAGCCCCAGCAACCACCAGGTATACCAGATCAAAGCAAGAATCAGAATTGGAAGGATCACCAATGAAGAATAAGAGAGAGAACAGAATAGAGATGGCTGGAGCCTCAAAGTCTTGCCCATAGATGTCTATGGTGAGAACAGGGCTCAGCAGGAACTACAACTCAATGGGGAAAGTCATGGATGGACCATTCTTTGAGGAAGGATCCCTCCAGGAGATATTACTCTTGAAAGAGAAAGGCCTTCAGAGGATAAGCAGTTCCTATCTCAGTATGAGGTGGCTGAAAGCTATCCACATCATCCATCTAGCCCTTATCTCAACCCCAGTCAGCATATAGATGACAATCTGAGATCACTTGCCTGCTCATTAGTGGTCCAATCCAATCAATCTCCAGGTCACAAGGAATATATTCAGAATATATTTGGATGTTTGATTACAGGCTCAAAGGCTGCATGGTGTAGTAGTAGCCAGAGGGGATAGCCTTGGAGTCAAGGGGATGTAGATTCAAATATAACCTCTGACATATATTAGTTATGGGACCATAAACATATCATTTAATGTGCTTGAGTCTCAAGCACTTGAAAACTCAGCTGCTGAGTTTCAAACAATGGGGAAATCACAGATCTTGGACTGTGTGTTAATGGGTACCTACAGCACTGTTTTTCAGGGTGTCTACTGGGGATACTTTTTCCTCTTAGAAGCTAATGTCGAAATTCAATAAACTTGGGATGGAGAGTAACATTTGCATCTAGAGAGAGAACTATGGAGACCAAATGTGGATTGAAGGACGGTATTTTCACCTTTTTGTTTGTTTGCATGCCTATTCTTTCTTGTGGTTTTCTCCATTTTGGTCTGATTTTTCTGGCACAACATGAGAAATATGAAAATATGTTTAAAAGAATTGCACATATTTAACCAGTATCAGATTCCTTGCTGTTTTAGGGAAGGGAGAAATAAGGGAGGGAAGAAGGGAAAAAATTTGGAATGCAAAGTACAAAAATGAATGTTGAAAACTATTTTTACATGTATTTGGAAAAATAAACTACGTTTGAGAAAAAAGTCAATCTTAAGAGAATTTAGTCTTTGGCTCCCAAAGAAAGCCCCATGTTATTCTGATATACCTGCAGGGTTATGCTTACCCAAGGATCTAATAAGTAAGGGTTCTTTCAAGAATGAAGTTGACTGAAGAGTAATAAGCTTTGATAAAGAAACAGAGACTAACTTCATTTCCTTTGTCTGGGTTTTGATGAATCCAATCCACGCCATAGTCCAAAGGGTCATGTTTCCCCCACATCTGCCAAGGGTAGACAATGGACAGACAAGTCCACAGTGGTACAATGCACTGTTTGCTCAGTTCGCGGGTACCTCCTCTCTTTAAAATACTGTTGGTTTATTTACCATCTCAGATAAGACAACTAACTTTCTTCTCCTGCCCCATGACAACGGCATCATTCATTTGACCCAGGTGGCTTTTGGGAGCTGTGTTCTTGAATTTTCTGATCTGGGTTCAACGATCCTTTGACTTTCTCTGTAGGAATAGCTTCATTAAAAGAGGAAGGCCCCTGAACTCACACAATCTGGCCATTCAGATGACACAACCCTTTGAGGCACCTAAATGGTGCAGTGGAGGGACAAAGACCCAAGTTCAAATCCTGTTGAATCCTGGGCAAATCATTGTGTAAGGTTGGGTTATTGGAATCGGTGAGCCTGTGTGTTCATGAATTCCTGGGCATGTGACATGGACAAATTATAACTAGGGATCACAGCACCCTAGACTCATCAAATTCAACACCATCATTTTACAGATGAAGAAAATAAGATCCAGTAACATTCAGTGACTTATTCAGTGACAGCCAACCATTAGGTATCCATAGGAGGGGGCATTTGAACCTGGGGGGCAGCTGCTTTCCCACCCTACATTAATCCTCAAATGATATTTCCCAGAGGGCCAGAGGATCTATTTTTGACACTGTGATGCTGACATGATGCCAAACCTACTTTCAGGGGTGCTGGTGAGTCCACCAGAAATTCCTCCAGCCCCAATCAATCTTTCCGTCTCTTTCAATCACTTCTCAGGCTGGACCCATTTCAAAGGTCACCTACTGGGTGTCAAAAGACCCAATCTACTAGCTTTGTGACTTGGGAAAAGTCACTTTCCTATTTCTGGGTCTGTTTCCTCAATGTCAGAATGTTAGACAAGGTGATCTCAAAGATTTTTTTTTGCCAGTTTCCAAGTTCCATGATTCCATGTCTAAGGAAAGGAAGATTTGGGGGCTCTTGTGATTGCCAAATGGTGTCAGGGGTGAGTGAGAGGAAGCCCTCAGCCTATACCCTGCTCTGAATTTCAGGCCTAACATAGGTTAGCATCATCCTGTGATTTGACTTGAGCTGTTAACTGTCCAGCCAGTCAGCTGCAATACCAGCCTAGGGCCAACTGACCATCAGCCAGAACTGTCCATGCCTCCTGGCAGGAGGGGGAGGGGTGGGACTGATTATCAGGGTTATTCTAGAACAGGGGTTTTTAACCCTTTTTGTGTCATGGGCCTCTTTAGAATAATGCTTTTAAATAATTGAAAGAAATGCTAAATTTCTGTTGGAAGTTAGGGAAAAGAAAGGGGTAATTTCCCCCCCCTCCAAGTTCATGAACCCCGTGAAGTCTGTCTTCACACCCTCTGAAACCCTAAATTAAAAACTTCTATTCTAGAACCCTGTAGAATGAAGGCCCATTAATGGTTTTAATTAACTGGACCTTATGCCCTCCCCACCTTTTTTGGACACAGCTTATGATTTGATTAATGTGTCAGAAATTTCCCTACCAGTGAAGATCACCACCTGCTCAGTTAGGGAGCTGCTTGGGAAGAATATTCATGGAAACTGTCTAATTGAGAATCAGCCAATAAACATTTATTAAGCGCCTACTATATGCTAGGCGCTGTTTGAAGTGCTGGGATACAAAAAGAGGCAAAAGACAGTTCCTGCTCTCCAAATGCTCACATTTCAAGGGGGAGACAACAAGCAAAAATGCACAAATAAACTACATACAGGAAAAACAGGAAGTAGGGAAGGGAAGGCAATGGAGAGATTGAGTGACTTGCCTATGGTGACACAGCCAGGAAGTGTCAGATGTGGAATTTGAACTCAGATCTCCCTGATCTCCCTGATTTTGAGACAGACTTTTTATATACTCCCCTGCTGCCTTTCTCTGTTACTTACTTTCCAAAGTACAGCTTGAATGATACCCAAACAGTCTAATAGATACTGTTTCTATAGCACTGATACAATGTATTTAAACATTAAATGTAATTTAGTCATAATGTGGTTTGGAAGAAGCAGTGGAGTTAGGTTAGATAATATCTAGACAGCCCTTAGTTTGGGATTAAGATGATTCTAAGATGTAGGAATGTCAGGTGAAGTAGAAAGAACTTGGAATCAGGAATTGGAACCTAGATTCTAATCTCTACTCTTCATCAATGCTGGACAAGTTTTTCCTCCTTTTCTGGCTCCTGGTCCCCTTCTCTGTAAAAGGAGAGCTCAATTAAATGATCTTTGAGCGTGGAAGACCCTTTCTGACTCTGATGTTCAGGTCTCCCAAACAACATGGTGGCTCTTTGGAACACTTAACTCATATACAGGGACTAGTTAAGGAGGGATTATCTCTACTCAAGAGATTCATTTCAGTTCTAGGGTCACTAGAGTGTACCCAGGATCCTCAGAAAATGAAGGGAAGAAAATGTCCATTAGAGCAGCTCCACTCCTCCAAGCTTTTGTCCAGAGCAGTTTTTAAATAGATTCAGAAGACTCTTTATTGATCAACTAATTCTCTCTCCCTCTAACTCTCTCCAGTCTATAACCACAAGAAATAAGGGCATAGATACGTGTGTGTGCACACAGACCCACACAGAGACACACAGACATATCCCAAAGCAAGACTAGCCACTGTGAAGACTCAGCTCAGATCTACTCATCCATCGCCAAGGGAGACATCGCCAGAGAGGAACAGAGTTCCCACGGCTTTGCTCAGATGCTAATTCTGAGAAGGGCGGCCACCGCTATGTCCAGACTGGTCTGTGCCCTCCCGGAAGGCTCCCTCCCATTCCTTGACTGTCCTCTGCCCGGTCCGAGGGGACTGGTGCTAGCTTGGGGCTCTTTCCCTCCTTTCTGCTCGCTTACTAACCTTGCCCGCCGTGTTTGGGTCGTCCTGGAAGCCAGCAGCCCTGCCTCTCCCGTGCCTGCTCAGGTTCGCTCCCGCTCGCACTCGCTCTCTCGCTCGCTCTAGCTGCGGGGTAATATCAGCAACTTGCTAAAGAGACGCCGAAAATAACCACAGAGCCACAACTGCTTTTATTCCAGTGACAGGTGTGTTACTAAGTTAAACTCCACACATGTCCCCTGGCTGAAAGTCGGTGAACACAAGCTTGCATCCTGGTGACTCTCCCAACACCACCCGTGCCTGGAGTCCAACCGAAGAGGGGCCGATTGGAAACAGGGAAACCCCACAAGGTGCCTGGTGAGTTAGCTCTGCTATTGGCCCTTGCCATCCACCCTGCTGCCTCCTAATCTATCAGAAGAAGTCTCCTCTCCAGTGAGGGAGAAAAGAGCTTTTTCCAGGAGTTCTGAGGGAGGAGCGTCTGGCCCCACTTGTTCACAAGCGTCCCTTCCCTCTCTGCCACAGAGACCAAAGAGAAGACCGAAAAGAAGAAAGCCAAAGGGGACCAAGAGAGTGACTCCCCTTCCCCCTTATTCCCAATGCCGATGACCTTGCTGTGTCCTACTGTTCTCTCCCCTGCTAGTTCCTGAAGGGCCAAGGAGCAGGATTGAGCCCGTTAAGACCACTCCTGAAGGCTCTTGGAAGGATGGGGATGAAGGGATGGTGAGGCGAGGTAGGTCAGAGGGATTCTTCCTTTTGCTCTTGTTTGGTAGGGATGTCACAAAGATATGTCTCACTTGGGTCTCCCTCAGCCCCTTCTCCTTGGGATTAATTTTGATTATTTTACTTACAAAGACAGACCATAGACCACTTCAAGCAGCCATGAAAGCGGCCAGGGGGCAGAAACGTGGGAGGCCCATCTTCTCGATCTGTAGGCAAAATTAAAAAAAAAAAAAGAAAACAAAAAAAAATATGCTGTCAGGAAAGGTTGGGGGGGTTGGGGGCTTACTGTGCCTGATGGGGACAGAGCCGACACTTCCCTGCCCTCCCCTCCCCTGCCCCTTGCCTGGACAGCATTTTGGGAATATGGATGGGAATTGTACCTGCTGCCTTCTCCTGAATCTGGGTTTTTATATAAGGCACGAGGCCCTGGGCAGAATGGGAGAAGAAGGAGGTAGGTCTTTGAAATGCTCTATGAAAATTAAAAAAAATTAATTTCCCCTCTAATGACTCCCTTATATTACCTGCCCCACAGGTACTTCTCTTAAAGCTAGGTTAATTTTTAAAAACTGTCTCCTGGGAATCGAGTCCCATTCTGGACCAGGAAAGTAGAGGCTGCAAACTCAAAAAAGCAAGGGAGGGAGGTTGTGCTGGTTTGGAGGGATTCAGGGGGTATTCAGAGAGAATTTTAGAAAACATTGATTATGAGCCGAAAAGAGGCCAAAGAAGGAAGGTAACTCCTGGTATAATGCCCAGCACAGTGCCGGCCAGGGGGGCACAGCTGTGATTTCATTGGCACAGGGAACTCCCAGGTGGGGAAATTCTCTCTGCCAATGGAGGAGGCACCTTTTCTATGGCATACTGCCTCAGAAAACCATTTTTTGGCCACAGACGATGTGGGCATTTGTTTTATTTGTCACAAAGGTTTCTTTTTTTTTCTTTTTAATTGAGGAGAGGGGAGAGAAGATAAACTATCATTCATTGAAACATAAATTTAAAATAAAGTAAAATGATCATTTAAATTTAAAAAGTTACCTAGGACAATGAGAGGTTAAATTACTTTCCTGAGACTATATAACTCGTATTTGTCAGAGCTCTGAACCTTGGTTTTTTTAGTTCCCAGGTTTGCTCTCAATCCACCAGACTGATTCTTGCTAGGTACACAGTAGTCACTTAATGAATGCTTGAAGGATTGATGGAAGATGGAGAGATGACAAGAAGAGCGATTCTATTTGAGGTCACTTTTCCTTTTTTCTGAACTATCCTCATTTCTTCTATATCCAGTCCAATTTAGTCAGCACCCCAGTTCCTCTTGACCCTGTCTTTTCCCTTTGCCCTCCATTACCTCTTGCCCTTCCCAAAGGTATCACACTGTATCTTAAAGAGACAGTGTGGACCACATTGCCTTCATGTCTTCATCACACAGTCCTTCCGCTACCTCTTGTAGTTCTGAGCCCTCTACTCTGGGACCGCTCTCTCAAAGGTCATTGATGACTTTCTGATTACTAAATCTGACAGTCCTCAGCCTTGACCTTACCACTGACAACCCCCTTTTCCTGGATACCCTTTTAGTTCTGGGCTTCCATGACTGGCTCTTTCCATTTATTTCTGATGGCTCCTTCTCAGCCTCCTTTCATTGTTCCATTCTTGTCTCAGAAATATGGGTGTCTTCCACTGTACTGTCTCCCACTCTTCTCTTCTCTCCCAATCCTTTCTCACTTACAGATATGATCTATGCCCATGGAACTAATACACATAAGCACAATAATTCATTAAGCCTTCACTTAAAGACCTTAAAAGAACGTGGATAACTGCAATCCAGTTGTCACTCAATTAACAGAGAGGCATATAGGTGATGCTATGGATAGAGCTTTAGGACTGAATTCTAATCTGGCCTTAGACATTTACTATCTGTAAAATGGGTATAATAACAACCCCTGCCTATAGATTGAACCTGAGGCTTGTCTTTGAATTTCATGTGAGCATTTTCAACTGCCCACTGGACAGTTTCACTGTGCCATTTCACAACTCCTTCAAACTCAACATTGCCCAAACAAGACTCTTCTCTATTCCCCCAACCTTCCTTTTTTCCTAACTTCCCTCTATTCTCCAACAGTTGATATCAATTCTGTTTCCACCATATTTCTTCCACCTGTTTCCTTGTCACACAGCTACTACATCTGAACTACAGCAATAGCTTCCTAAGATACTACATCATTGTTGTTCAATTGGTTTTCAGTCATGTCTGGCTCTTCCTGGCCCCATGGTAAAGATACTAGAAAGGTTGGTTGTCTCCTTCTCCAACGTGTCCCCATTTTGCAGATGAAGAATGGAGGCAAATAGAGGTGAACTGACTTGCCCAAGATCTCACAGCTAGCAAGCATCTTGCTGCAACTCCAGTGCTTTATCCATTGAACCACATAACTGCCCCTCACTGGATTGTGCTTCTGCTCAGAAATCTTCAGTGGTTTCTTATTGCCTCTAGAACTGTCAGGTTTGACACTTAAAACTCGTCCATCTACTTTTCTTTTAATTTAATTTTTCTTTATTAATTTTTCCATCTACTTTTCTATCTTTCTTTTGTTACTACTACTCTCATATTTTATAGTGCAGTGCAAATGCCCTAAAAGCTATTTTCTGATATCAGGACAAAGGCTCCTGCCCATGTGATCCCAGTTCTTCCTCAACTCTGACCTTCAGAATTCTCCTCTTCCAGAGCTTTGCTCATGGGCATCCTCTTGCCAAATCCTTTTCTAGAGTGTTCATTAGAAAGTATCATCTCCTACTTTGGATTTCTTCTTTGATTCCATCCCTTTCTACCTTGGATCATACTTAATTGAGCATCTCTCTCTCTCTCTCTCTCTCTCTCTCTCTCTCTCTCTCTCTCTCTTTCTCTCTCTCTC
>JAJPUD010023649.1:0-17931 GCA_023553655.1 Myrmecobius fasciatus
CCCCCCAAGTCCCAACCTTCATCCCTCATCATGGGATGGAGGAGGAGCCTTAGAAATCACTGCTCCATTGCTGATAATTAGTCTAGGATAAGGCAAATGGGACTCCCAAAGCTGCCTCCCGGATTTGAGTGAGCTCCCTGAGGGGAGGGGCTGCCTTTTACCTCATTTTGTAACCCCAGGGTTTAGCCTGGGGCCTGGAACTTAGTAGGTACTTATAAATGTTTATTGACCTACTAAGGGGAAGGCTCAAGCTCACACTGTAACTAGAGCCAAGCTGGGATTTGACCTAAAAGGGCAAATCTAAGTTTGTCATCAGGAGGAATTCCCTAACAATAAGAGCCGCCCCAAAGGGGAAGGCCGAGATGACCGGGAGGCTTCCCCCTCCTTGGAGGTCTTCAAGCAAAGGTGGAACTCCTACTTTTCAGGTATGAATGAATAAGCATTTATTAAATGCTTATTGTGTGCCAAGCTCTATACTGAGGATACAAATAGAAGGACTTCCTCTCAGGAAGCTTACACTCTTATTGGGGGAGCTGCAGGGCAAATGGAAAGGTCTAGAGGTCAGGTGGCAGTGCCCACTCTGCTGGGCATGGAGGCAGTGATTGACAGTGGTTCTCTGTCTCATTCAAGCTGTGTAAACAATGGAGTAGTGTTATTGGCCCCCTGGTGGGTAAGGAAACCCACCCGGCAGAATGGACCCCCTGGCAGTAACTGAGTTTCCCACCATCTGGCCGGCCCCAATCGGATCTGGGACAATTCAGGGATGGGGAAAAGGATGAGAGGGATGCCCATGGTTCTTGGCTCATTCCTTCCTCCAAGCAGAAGACTTCCATGCTCTTCCTCTGTCTTGAACCCCGGTGCTTAAGCCTGTGACTTCCAAGCATGGAAGAAAGCCTCTGTGCTCCCTCATAAAGTCGGGGTGTAGGTTTGTGAGGGGTCTTCGGGTAGAACGGTGGAACTCACTTTAATGAGTGGGCTAAAACACAATTTCCGTGTATATCGGCGGTTGTGTGTTTTTCTCAGTTTTCCCAAAGGAGACAAAGATGATTCTCTTCAGGACTTCCACACTGCTCGGCTCCCACCCACCCAGCTCTTGCAAAATTGCTTGTTCCTCTTTTGGCTTGACTGCTCACAGATGGACCTGGGCCCATTCTCTGCCCAAATCCTCCTCCGTCCTTAATGAATGAAGTCTAATGAATCACAGCCATCTTGGCCACAGGTGTGGGCACTTTAGCAAACATCTATTAGACTCCTACTCTATGCTCTGGGCTGGGCTTTGGAATTAGAGAGAAAGAAGGAGAGATTGTTGACCTGGGGGGGGATGATATTCTCCTGGGGGATGGAGGGGCATGCAAGCATTAGTAAGATACGGGGTCATTTGGGGAAGGACTTATCTGAACTCCCCGTTCTTTGGGGTTAAAGGGAAGGGAGAGTGGGCTCCGTTCCTGGGGGAAAGGATGTACAAAGGCCTGGAGGCTGGAGAGGTTCGTGGAACTTGAAGAACAGGACTGGAGTTAGGGAAGCTTTATGAGCAGAGGATGGGCAAGGTCAGACTGTGCCTTAGGTGGATGAGTGATGGCTCTGGGGAGAAGTGTTTGGAGAAGTGGGGAGCCCCCCCCCCCCAATTCAATAACCACCTTCTTCCAGGCGGGAGCCACAGGCGGGATGTAGTGGGCTAAGAGGAGTTGTCGGGATGATCTGCCCAGACAGCTCTCCTCCCACTGCCCCAGCCAGGTCATCAGCCCAGAGGATGGCCCAGCTGCCAGCCTACTGTGTGCCATGAGAGAGAGGGGGCCGCTGTCTCACTGTCCAGGTACCGATCTGCTCTCTCCTGTGTCTGCTCGGGGGCTCCAGCTCACAAAGACTCTTCAGATGGCAGACTGGACATGACATGTCTCCCCTTTGGATGACAAGGCCTTGAGGTCAGAAGCACACAGCCCAGCCCGTGGTAGACAAGCTTGGCCTGAGCTTTATGTTCAGGGGAGCACTTCTCCCCTCCCCCAGGGGAGCCCTTCTCCTCTCCCCCCCTCCCCCTCCCAGGGGAGCATTGGCCTCTTGAAAGCTTTGGGAGAGTCTGCAGAACTGCCTAGAAGGTGCCCCAGCAGTTCTTCTGATTGGGTAAGGCCGGGTTGGGCAAGAACTGCCAGCGTCCTCTTTCTGTCTCAAAGCAGAGGGAGGGACCAAACCGTGGCCAGCGATGCCGGGGGTCTGTGCCCGGGAAAGAGCCGCGTCAGCAAGGCTTCCGAACGCAGAAAGAGGCGTCTCTGGGGACTCGGAACTAGGACAGACGGAGGGGGGTCGGGTCCGGTGGCCCGTGAGACTTCGAGGAGCAGCGCGGGCCCGGCCGATGCTAGGTCTGCCTCGGCCATTCTCACAGGCCGCCGAGCTTTCGTTTTGATTTCCTCTTTTCTTCCATTATTTTGTTCACATGTAGAATTAGTCGCACGGTGCACTCCCAGAGGGATAGCTTCTTTCCCCCAGTGCAGACTGCAACTCTTCTGTCCATAGTATTGTTGGATTACTGGGCTGTGCTCTCCCAGCCAGTATGTATCCAAGGCGGGACTTGAACTCGGGCCTTCCCGATTTTAAGATCGACCCTTCTATTTACTGGTTCGTGACACTCACTTTTTTTTTTTTACTTTTAGTTTCCAAATAGGATTTTATCCAAGTGCCCTCCCTCGGAGCCCCATGAAAGATTTTTTGCCCAAACCTCCACTTTTATTTTTAGAGTTAATTCAGGTCAATTCAACAAATGTGTTAAATGTCTCCTGGGCCCGAAGTAGGGGCGGCTGATGGATTAGGAGAACTGATAATGATTTAATGTTTTAAGGTTCCCCAGTTTTTTTGATGTTTCTCTCCTTCCAGCCTCAAAATGACCTCTAGGGGCCATAATGAATTGTTATTTTTAATCCTTTATTTTTAATACTTATTTTAAAAAAACATGGAGTTCCCCATTCCCTCCCTGCAGTGCTCCCCCACCCCCCACACATTGAGAAGGTAAAATAATGGTATCTGTGCAGGGGATTCCCATCCCATTTCCCAGTTGTGGCTCTCCCGGACACATGTCCTGGGCGAGATTCAAACTCGGCTCTCTCCCACCTCCAAAGGCAGTGATCGTCCCGTGGTTCGGGAGTGCTCCGGCCGAGTGCTCCAGGAGCTGGGAACCTCTCTGCACCGAAGGCAGAAAGGCGACTCTTCTGTCCTGTTGTTCTTTGCTCCAGGAGCTCCTCAGGGGAGAGGGAAGTGAGGAAACCATGGGAAAAGGGGGTCCGGCTCCGCCTCGCACACTGGCACTTCTGCCAGCTCACCCGCCACCAGCCGCCAATGACCTCTTTCTTCTTACTGGTTGGGCCTCTTTAGTAATAATTGGCGTTTCCCTAGAGTTCTAGGGTTGGCAAAGTGCTTTCTGTCCCGTAGGAAATGGGCAGAGAAGTCTGATTTCCCCAGAGTCGCCCAGCCCATGACGCTGTACTTTTATCCTATTTAGAATTATGGGTGCTGCAGAGTTAAAGGGAGGAGGAAACTGAGGCATGGAGGCTGGGATTCTCCCTGATCCCTTCCCTCCACAACGGCACCTGGGCCTGCCCCCCTCCCTCCTTCTGTGAGCTGCCCTCCGTTTCCAGCCTCCGAGCCTTTGTGCAGGCCGGCCGCCGCTCCCGTTTCTCCTTTCTGGGGCAGCTCAGGAGGCGACTTGTGCCAGAAGCTTAGGCTGGGCTCTCCTGCCCCAGCCAGGCCCCCCCTCCACCTCCGGGATACTCCGGTTCCCTCCCTGGGGTTGGATGCAACTCTGAGATGGGGTTTTCTTCCCCATTAGGATGGAGTCTTTGGGAGTGGGGGGTCTCATTTCAGTCTTGTTCCTAGCACAGTGCAGGGCACACAGTAGGTGTTTAATAGCTGCTTCTTGGATCCCGTCGATTCTGGCTCCACCTGGTAGCTTAAAACGGCCCCTTTTCTCTTCCGAGAAACCGTACCCGGGAAGCAGGGGCAGGAAGCGTGGCGAGGCTGGCGAGGCCGGCGTTCCCGGCTGGTTCCTGACTGCCCAGCCTCAGTCTGTGGGCTTGAGCTCCATGCTCAGTCCTGATTGGCCCTCGCGGTGAGCGGAGCTCATGGGTGGGCTGGGGCCCGGGAGAGCCGGTTCTGGTTCCGCCCCCTTCTCCCGGGGCCTGCCCAGCATGTTCTGGCTCCCTCTCCCCTGGCACTGATAGGGATGCTGAGTTGCCTCCTTGTCCTCGTCAGAGCTGGCTCCTGCTTTCTTGCCGCTTCTGCTAGCGTGGCCTCTAGCTGCCCGCTCCCAGCTTTTGACCATTTGTTACTGGAGAAGAGCTCTTCTCCTCTTACATTGGGATTGGGTCCTGCAGCTCCGGGAGCCCGCTTTGGGGGGAGCCCGCTTTGGGGGGAGCCCGCTTTGGGGGGAGCCCGCTTTGGGGGGAGCCCGCCGGCAGAGGAAGGCCGGGCTGGCAGGACTTTGGAGCCGGGAGGCGATGCTGTGCTTGGTGGGGGCTGATGGCGTAGAGTCCAGAGCACCCCCCTCGCTGCACCCCTCTCAGGCTGGCCCTGCTCATGGGGCCCACAATTCCCAGCAGTGGAGGAGGGGGCCGGGGGTCCGAGACATTCGCTGCAGCTCTCCTCCTGAGATCAAGGCCCGTTTTTGTTGTCTGATGGGAAGTCATGTTTCTGAAGAGCTGATACGGAGGAGCAGCCACAGGGCCTTGAAGGGGCAGACCCAGGGCGGCCGTGGCACCTCGGAGACTTGGCGTTGGGCCGGAGGAGGGGCGTAAAGGAGGTCATCGGACAAATGCATGGTGGGGGGGAAAAGTAGGTCAGTCCGTGGCAAGAACAAGGGTGACAGATGGACGCCTCGGGCTCCGGCCCTGTCCTTGCTGCATCCACACAACCTGAGCCAGGCTGGGTGCCCAGGAAGAGCCCCGATGGACCTGGGTTCTAATCCCACCTTGGGTGCTCAGGAGGAGGGCGACCCTGCTTCCGATGGCACCGAGGGTCTTCCCAGCCTGTGACGCTGTGACCTCGGCGTGTGGGGTGACTGCAGGAGGACACGTGGAGCAAACAAACCACGAGCAGGAGATAGCCAGGAGCGTTTGAGCGTTGGCTCAGAACTGGCCCTTGGGCCCCCGATGGCCGTCGCTCTCCCCTCAGACAGCCGCACGTGGAAATGGGGTTCTTGCTTTCCAAGACGGGCGGCCCGGGAAGCTGGAGCGCTTCGCACTGCGTAATTATTTCTTCTGTGGGCAGCCCTGGCACATGTGGGCCTGTCGCAGCCCCCATGTCACCCCCGGGGACCGGCCGCGCAGTTATCGCGGAGAGCTGTGATTTCCCCGGCTCCAAGGAGCAGCCGCCGCAGGAAGTCTTAATGGGGTAATGCTTGTTTCCCACCTGTGCCTTAGAGCGAAACACGACGTTCTTCCAGACAGCGGAGCCAATCGTGCCGGAAGGCAGCTCCCCCATGGCCTGGCACTGAGCTGCCTGCTCCCCGCGAGGGGCTCACGCTGCCCGTAAGCCCGCTCCCGTTATTACGGGCCTCCTGGCGCCAGCTTCTGCCCTCTTCCTTTAGGAAGAACGGCATCGCCTGCCAAAGACAAAGCACCTCGGGCCTTGCGGGGCAGAGGAGCCTGGGATGGACCCAACCCCAATTTGGGGGGAGCTGAGGCCCCTTAAAATCTGGCAAGGAGCGTGTCACCGAGGCCTGGGACGGCCGGCATTGACAAAGGCCACGCGGGGCCCAATTTCCTTCAGTCCGACCCAGACCTGTGTTTGGCCTTGAACCCTGACCCCGGGGCTCCCCAGCCCTACTTTCCAATCCCAGAGGATTGGGTTTCCCGCCCAGGGCCCGCTGCCAACCTTTGGTAGTTCCTCCTCCAAGCCAGCGCAGCGCCAAGCCTGTTCTGGGCACTGACCGTGGGCCCAGCTGGGCCTAGCTTCTGGGCCTGCAAAGAAAGGAGGACAGGCCGGGCCTCGGAGCTTTCCTTCCAACCAGTGCAGATCCAGCAGACGCATGGGAGGTCAGCTTAGCAGAGAGGGGATTGCAGCCGGGAAAGGCCCAATGTGGCCATAGATGGCCCTGGACCGGGCCGTGAAGGGCTTTAGGTGGCAAAGGATCCTGGAGGTAAGAGGGAGCCGAGGAGCTTGGGGAGCCAAGGTCAGATGGTACTTAGGATTTAGGAAGCGTTTTAGATGTAGGATTCCCCTCGCAGTGGGTGCAGCAGAAAGCCCACCCTCCGTCCCGTCTTCCCCAGCCCTCAGCTTTGTGCCTGGTTTTCCCTTGGACCCCCTCCTGTTGGGGGGGGCTGGCTGTGGCTGTTTGCCCTTTGACCTGCCTCTGGGGGCCTTCCCCCCAAAGGGCTGAGGAGCCCTGGCTCTGACTGCGGCCGTTTGGAAGAGAGAGATGCCCTCTCCTTGCAGCTGGCACAAGGTGAGCTGGGAGGGTGGGCCGGGCACCTGGATTTGCCCCTTAAATCCTGCTGCTCCGCTGCCAGGGGAGGCAGGCTGAGGATTCTAAGCAGTTTTACTAGGGCAGATGCTGGGGGGGGGGCAGGGACCACGGACTCCTTCGCACCTGGTTTGGAAATCTCTGGGAAGTCTGCTCCAAAAGGACCTGCCTCCCGAGGCCTGCTGGGAAATAAGCACCTTTAATTTCCTTTGATGGAAAAGGCCCTACCCTTCCTATTGTCTGACCCCCCCCCAGGTCTCTGGGTGAAACGGGACCTTTGGATTCCCCTGGTGCCAGCCCTGGTGTCCAGTTGTCCCCCATCCTGGCCTCCCACCGGCCCCCAGACACTGGGTGCTCCCTGCCCCCCCACACGCTGGGTAACTAACTTCCAAGCTTGCCCAAAGCTCTGCTCATTCTGCCCACACCAAACATTTAATGAGCGCCTACTGTGTACCAGGCACTGAAGCCCTCACCCTGTTGCTGATTGAAATGAGATAAAATGAATTCTGCTGCCAGGAATTATTCCCGAGTCTCGTTACAGAATATTTTCCAAACAGCAGCCATCCCCACTGCACAGATGGGCAAACTGAGGCGCACAGCTGGAAAGCCTTTGAACTGGGATTCAGCTGCAGCCTCTACCTGGGACAGGGATGGGGGGAGGAGCCGGGGCCTAGGTTCAAATATGGCCCTGATGGCCTCTAGCACCTCGGACGTTCCCCGTGTCTCCAGTCCCTCAGCCTGGACTAGAGGGCACCTGGCATGGCAGAGCAAAGCCCCTTCAAATTATTCCGATTTGAGATCTGGGGGGCAGAATCTGACATAATTGGGGCTTGTGCCATGAACGTGGCCGGACGGCTGCATCTGAATCCGGCTAGGAGGGTTGGCAAACCAGCATGAGGAGCAATGGGGGACCCCAAGGGGGCCCTGGAGCCCCAAGTCTTGCCAAGCTGGAGAAGTCCCCCCAATGCACCCAGAGCCGGCAGAGACCGAGGCCGCAGCCACTTTGCCACGGCTGAGCTTCCCCCCAGGGCCTGGGCCCCCTTTTCTCACCAGTGAGGCCGCAGCCACTTTGCCAGGGCTGACCGTTCCCCGGCTGCCCGGGCCTGGGCCCCCTTTTCTCTCCTCTCCCCTCAGAAGCCTTGCTTTTCTCCAGGAAGCCCCTCTCGTACCCCTGATTATGAGGTGCCCCCTCTGCCTCCCAGCCATCCCCATCCTAGGCTCAGGGATTCTAGAGCTCCCCGCAAGCCCAGTGCTCCTTGGGGCTCCCTGTGGCCCAGAGCTCAGAGGCTTGCAAAGCACTTCCTGTGTCTCAGTGGATGTTTACAACCCTTGGAGGGAGCTTCCTTTATTCACAAATAGCAGCTAATGTGTTTATGGCTCTTTGGGATCCAGGCACTGGGCCCAGCACAGTTACTGTCTCCTCGGATCCCCACAACAAGTTTCAGGGGCTATTATCATCCCCATATTATAGCTGGGGAAACTGAGGCAGACAAAAGTTAAGTGACGAGTGATCAGTGTCTGGGGCTGGATTTGAATTCAGGTCTTCTTGGGTGCAGGCCTGGCCTGGACATTGCAGGGAGGGGATTGTCCGGCTCCTCTGCCGGGTGGAAGATCTGTGAATGCTGAATTTTCATCGCATATATTTTCTTTTAATATGTGGATTGATCTTGATTATTTTTCTTTGACAACTTTATTTGTTACATGGGGTGGCTCTCTATGTAGAGAGAGAGAAGGATGCTGGGAGAAATTCTGGTGATTGTTAGAAAATAAAATTTCATTACTATCATTTACTTGAAATCTAACTGGGTGATCTCCGGGGATGGAGATGCACTTTGGGGGCAGGGGGCATTGGGAAGGTGGCCAGGCAGCCTGAGGAGCAGCCTCGTACAGGAGCCCATACCTGAGCTGGACCTTGAAGGGCCCTGGGAGTCCCGAGAGCCCGAGGTAGGGAGAAGAGCACTGAAGGACACAGAGGCTGGAGAGACAAAGTGTTGGTGTGGCTGGCATAGTAATGTGCCAGGGCAGTCCTGTGGCACTGGTTCAGAAGGTGGGCTTGGAGCCGGGTCAGGAAGGGCTTCCCACATAAACTGGAAGAGGTAGCCCCGGAAGCATCCCTGATTTAGGACTGGCCACGTGCTGGGTTGATTGGACAAGGGGAGATGCTGGAGGGAGGGAGATGTATCCAGGGCCTTTGTCATTAAGTCCCCGCCATCTCTCTCTGGCCCCACTTGGGGCTTTCTTGGCAAAAATCCTAGAGTGCTTCGCCGCTTCCTTCTCCTTTTACAGATGAGGAAACTGAGGCAGAGAGGGGTCAGGGGCTTGCCCAGGGTCACAGGAGAAGAAGTCGTCTGTGATCAACCCAAGTTTCCTGCTGATGCCGTCCATGACATAATCTTGCCTGGGAAGAGAGTGAGCTTGTGATGGCAGGGTCCATTCTGAAGGGTGGCCAGTGGTCAGCGCACTAGAATAGAGGGAGGAGGAGTTCAGAACTGTCGGAATGACTGGATCCGAAGCCTTCAGTGGAGGGATTGATGCCCTTTGGGAAGGAGGCTTCCATTCTTAAATCTACCCAGACTGATTCCTGTGTGCCAGGCGCTGGGTTGCAGGCAGAGGGACCCTGTGTGTTTGTGGCAAGGAACTGGAGACTCAGTGGATGCCCATCAATTGGAGAGTGGCTGAATAAATGATGGTATATGAATGTTATGGAATATTATTGCTCTGTAAGAAACGACCAGCAGGACGATTTCAGAGAGGCCTGGAGAGACTTGCATGAGCTGATGCTGAGTGAAATCAGCAGAACCAGGAGATCATTGTACACGGCAACAACAATATTATACGATGATCAATTCTGTTGGACATGGCTCTCTAACAATGAAATGTTTCAAACCAGTTCCAATTGTTCAGTGATAAAGAAAGCCATCTACATCCAGGGAGAGGCCTGTGGGATCTGAGGGTGGACCACAACATAACATTTCCACGCTCTCGATTGATGTTTGCTTGCATTGGGTTTCCTTTCTCATTTTTTCCTCTTTGATCTGATTTTTCTTGTGCAGCAAGACAATGGTGGAAATACACATAGAACTGCCCGTGTTTAAGATGTCTTGGATTACTGGCCGTCTGGGACGGGAGGAGGGGGAATGGAGGGAGAAAAATTTGGGATCCAAGATTGTGCCAGGGTGAATGTTGAACACTATCTGTGCATGTAGTTGGCAAGAAAAAGCTTTACAAAAAATAAAGGCGGAGGACACAGTTAACAAGAATAAGACAGTTCCTGCCTTGGAGGACATTCATTCTAAAGGAAAGGAGTCTTAGGGCAGCATAAATGGGAGAGAGTGAAAATGCAAGGAAAGGGGAGCTTGGGGTTGAGAGAGACTGGTGATTTGGCCGTAGAGAAAGCCCACAGGGTGGGAGGAGAGTCCAGATGGTGCTTCTGGGAGAAAAAAACAACCAATCAGAGGAAGGGGCCAGTGGGGTAGAGGGAAGGTCCCTTGGGAGAAGATCCAAATGCAAGGGATCACGCTCTTGCCACAAGAGTTATAAGGTGATATTTATATGATCTCTGCTTAACAATTGTACCCAACCACCAAGGAGGAGGAGGAGAATAATGGCGGTTTAATTGTGATCAAAATGTCCAAGCTGCCCTCAGCTGCCCCTTGGTTCTGATTCTCTCCCTTCCCCCTCCAGAACTAACCACAGGCAGCTTCAGGAACTGATGTAAGATCCTGAGTGAAAAGTGGGCTCCATCCTGTGAAACCAGAAGCCCTGGCGCTGTGCCCAAGGGCCCGGGCACGGTGCCAGGTCTAGAACCCACCTTCCTCCACTCTTAGCCCAGTGTCCTTTCAGCTGCACAAGGATGAGGAACAATTTAGAAGTACCCTGACTTTGGCCATGGTCAAGGAAGAACCAGCTCCGTGGTTCTCAGCCCATGGTCTCAGAGGCCCCAGATTCAAATCCTGCTTTTGCTACTACACTTCCTGCCTGTGTGACGCTTTCCCAGATCTTGATGAAATCAAAGGGTAGCAGAGGGTTGTGTGTGTGTGTAAGAATAACATTTTAAAATATATAAAACAAGGTATAAATAGAAATATTATTATATTGAAATATAATTATCACAATATTTTTGTATCCTGACCTGGGATGTCTCTAAAGTCCCTTCCCCTCTGAAAAACAAAGCAACAGCCAAACAAAATCCAGCCACCTCTCAGCCCTTGGGCTTTCAGATACCAAGAGGGAGTGGCCAGCTCTCGGGAGGCTACTTCTCTGGTCAGTGCCGGCCTCAGTTTCCCCCTTTGTAAAGGAGGGCTCTAGCCCCAAGCTCCATGGGGTAAGAAGCCCCTAGAGCAGCACCTGGCTTGTCTCCAGCATTTCTCCGTTATACCCAGAAGCTAACTGGTTTTTACCCAGCTTTACTCGGAGCAGCCCCAGGGAGGTGTTTGTAAATCCAATCCCAGGCTTCAGAACTCGGGCTTCTTTCTCTGGACACTTGGGCTCCTTGCCTGACTTCCCTTCCGGGGGCTGGGCTCCTGCTCGGCCCTTCTTCTGTCCCTGGCTCACAGCAGGGCCCTGTGTCCTCTTTCAGAAAGGAGCTGAGGTCTTCAGGACCCCCTCGTCCCCCTCCCTCAGCTTCCTTTTGTTGAGGGACTTCTCCAATGAGATTATTAGTTGCTTGGGGCAGGATTTTTTTTAATTTGTATCCCCAGTATTTAGCACAACTTCACACACCTAGGAGGTGTTTTTTTCCTTCTTACTATTGTCTGTACCTGGGACTCTCTGCCCCGTGGACAGCGATCTCTGCCAGTTCCTCCCCAGCCTGGGTCTGGTGGCCGGTCAGTGTCCAAGGACCAGCTGGGCTCAGTCCTGAGGAGCTCGCTGCCAGGATGGCCTTGGCTGTAGTGGCAAAGAGAGGCCATATGCCCCGAGGCTGGAGGTCTCCATCTGGGTCAGGGGAAGAAAAGACCGCACTGAGAAATGGCCGATCCCTGAAGTCCAACCATGGCGAAAGTGGAATGGTGAGGGCAGGAAGCACAAGCTCCAGCTCGGCTCTTTTACAAGAGAAAGTCCATGACCTGGCAGGGTGGAGGGACAAAGGGCTCTTGCCAACTTCCTGCAGCTTCCTGCCACTGCGACCCTGGAGCAAGGAATGGACTCTCCCAGAGCCCGTAGGTCTCCTCCAGAGAGTGGGAATGATCACCACCCTCTCGGATGGATAGAGATGCTTGGTACCCTGGGAGCTCAGGAGAACTGCATCCCTGTGACCCAGGGCTCTCCCAAGATCTTGCCTTTAAATTTTGTAGGTTGCCTTTCACTCTAAAGAAAACAACCAATGGCTTCTTCAAATCCTGGGGAAGGGTCATGACTTGTATCAATTGGCCCGAGGGGCCTCCCCAGGATGTGCAGGGACCCAGAACTTGCCTCCTCCCTTCTCTTCCTCATCTCTCCCCTCCCCCAAGAGGCTCTGCTTCCCTGGGCTGCAGCAGCCGGCAAGCCTCCCACGGCAGCCGCTCCAAACAAACTTTGCAGTCTCTTTTTCTCTTTCTGATTCAATGAGTTGCCCTTCAGGGCCAGGCTCTTTCTTCTGGTCACTCTCCATGACTGTCCTTGGCAGGACTAGCTTGTTTCCTCTGTTCAGTAGTCTGGGAGGAAACGTTCTCGGGAGCCTAGAGGAGGAAGCAAACCCAGAGAAAATAACCGCAGGCCGGGCCTCCGGCTCTGAGGGTTCCTTAATGCGTTCCCCAGCTACCCTTCCTTCCTGCCTCCTGGGCTGCCATCCACCCCTTCCCTCTGCCCAGCTCAAGGCCTGGCAGCCCATTCTCAGCCGTGATCCCCTTCCTGTGGGCCTTTACTTCTCCTGAGTTTGGATCCATTCAACATTTATTAAGCACCAATTAATACAAGATGACACACAATGTGGCTGCAGAGAGGGGACAGACAGACTCCTTAGCTTAATCTCTCAGGGTCCAGACAATCAATCAAAAGCACCTGTGAAGTACCCAAGACTGTCCTCTTCGGGAAGGAGAGTCCTTTCTAGGCCCCCGAGGCCTTCCTCCAGCCCCAAAGCCCCATCCCATCACGGTCACTGCCTGGCCAGCACCCCTGGAGTTATCTGGGTCCTCCTCGGACCTCCCTTTTATGCGCCCCATGGGAAGCTCCCTGAGGACAGGCCTGGGTGGGACAGTTCAGGGGCAGCCCAAGCCCCTTTTACAAATGAGACCTGGATTCAGCTTCTTCCGACACCTTTTACCTACCTGGGTGCCTCAGTTTTTCCATCTGAAAGGGGGGGGGTGTTGACATGGATGGTCTAAGTTGTTTCCAGCTCCTTTGAATCTTCCTTCCGTGTGATGGCAGGGAAAGGAGGGAAAGGGTCTGTCCACCCCTCTGAGTCCCAGCTGCCCCCAGATTGTAGGGCGCTTTGCAGAGCTCAAGGCCTAACGCACATGTCGGTTATTATTAAGCGCCCTCATAAAGAGCGGGATCTTGCCCATTTTCTCCTGGGCAGTCGTGGGTGGGGAGGGAAACCACGGGCATTTCCTGGAGCATCTTTTTGGCCCTTCTGTCAGATTCCAAACAGGCCATTTGGAGGTTGGACGCTTGCCTTGGTCTTTGCTGTCCGGAGTCCGAGGGAGGCTGGGAGTCGGAGAGCGCCGGCCTTGTTAAAGCTGATTGTTTTCTTAAATTGGGGGCCCATGTCCACTTGTTGTAAGGAGCCAGAAGAGCATGTGTGCCTCTGAGGAGCAAGGGGAGGCCGGGCCGGACCGTGGGGAGGCTCAGCAATGGAACTGCTCGTCCCGCAGTGACACTGACTTCTCCCCCTCGGCTTCCTCGTTGGCAACGTGAGCAAACGGGCTCCGATTTGTGTAATGAGTTTGACAGAAGATCTTCAGGGGGACAAACCTCACTTTCAGGCAGAGTAAAACTAGCCCCCCTCTTCTGACCAGGGCTGGGGGAGAGCACTCTGTGGCCTTCAGGTCTGACCAAGTTATTTTACAGATGGGGAAACTGAGTCTTGGGGAAGGGAAGTGATTTAGAGATGGAAGGGATAATCCCCCATTTCACATGCAGGAAAACTGAGACCCAAGTTTATATATCTGTACTTAGGACTCTCTAGTTCAGATCCCCTCTGTGGATGAGGAAACTAAAATCTGGAGCCCATTTAGCTCAAAGGATTGTAGGGCTGACCTTGGTGGGACATCGGGGTCGCCCCGTCTGAGGCCCAGGGGCGGGACATCGGGGGTCACCCTGTCCAGGGCCCAGGGCCATGCCCAGGTCCACAAGGTTGTCTTTAAAGACAGAGCCCTGAGTGGGATAAAACAAACATTATCCCTAACATTACTGGGCGCACTACTCCAGGGTTTGCAGAGATCTTACACAAAGATTATTTGTGCCTCCATCAATACCCATGCAGTCAGCATCTACTTTGTCCCTGGCACTGTGCCAAGCTCTGGGGGGGGGACAGGCCCGAGGAGCCTCAGGCTAGTGGGGAGACACTGTGCCAGCATAAGTAGGAGATGATGAGAGGGAAGGTGCTGGAATTCAGAGGAGCTGGGAAAGCTTCCCACAGAAGGGAGGAAACGCCTGAATGTGAAGGGTCATCCAGCTGGTGTCTGAGGCAGGATTCGCACCCAGGTCTCTGTTCAGTTTCTTGCTTGTTACTATTAATGGAGTGCCACATGTAAAGCTTCTTTAAAACAAATTAATAGAAGTCACATAGAATAAGTAAACAGCAGGTTGGTGATTTGAACCCAAGTCCCCCAGCTCAGTTCCACTGCCCCGTGCTGTACCCATTTAGGGTGTGATGATGACAGCAGTCTGAAACTCCTGGGTGTGGGTGAAATTCTTACTCTGAGCCCCATTTGAGGGGGATGGTGGAAGTCATGGGGTGGGTGGGTCCCCAGACAAAGGCAGGGGGGGCATCTCAGTGGCTCCTGAAGCCGGTCTCTAGGTTTGCAAGCCCCCTTTCCTGCTCACTGCCCCTTCTGGCCGGAAGCTTGCTTCAGGAAGTGATCCTGGAGGCTGGTCAGGGTCATCTTGCTGCCCTTGGGGCTGCTGTCTTAAGCAACAAGACTGATCAGCAGCAGGACGTTTCCTCCAGAAGTCACTCCAAGCTGCAGGACTCGGTGTCCTGGCAGAGACTGGGCATCCGGTGAGATAATTGAATTCTGTCTTCTTTCAAAGTCTGGGGCTGCTGGTGGAGATCTAGCTTTTAAACATAAAGAGAGGTCATTTTCCCCTGAGGCAATTGGGGTTAAGTGACTTGCCCAGGGTCACACAGCCAGGACGTGTTATGTGTCTGAAGCCGGATTTGAACTCGCATCCTCCTGACTTCAGGGCTGGTGCTCTATCCACTGCAAGAAGTCTTTTAGAAACACTGGTCAAGTATGGACACACAGTCACCATTTTGTGATTTGAGTTTACTGGGAAATCCACAATCTTCCTCTTTTCATTGATGAAGGAGACTGAAAATCAGAGGGGCTGAGGAGCCAGTCCTGGCAGCTGAATTATAGGGCTAGTGCTGAGATGAGTAGTCCATCCACAAGCATCAATTAGGTAGCCACCTGGCATTGCTAAGCCCTAAAGATGCTCAAAAAGTCCCTGCCTTCAAGCTTATTCTTTTTTTATTTTAAAGCTTTTTATTTTCAAAATATATGCATAGGTAGTTTTCAACATTCACTCTTTTTCCCCCTTAGGCAATTGGGGTTAAGTGACTTGCCCAGGGTCACACAGCTAAGAAGTGTCTAAGATCAGATTTGAACTCAGGTCTTCCTGACTTCAGGGCTGGTGCTCTAACCACTGCACCACCCAGCTGCCCCTCAACATTCACTCTTGCAAAACCTTTTTTCCATTTTTTTCCCTTCTCTTCCTCTCACCCCCTCCCCTAGGCTGTAAGTAATCCAATATATGTTAAACATGTGCAATTCTTCTATACATATTTCCACATTTATTATGCTGCACAAGAAAAATCAGATCAGAAAAGGAAAAAAAAATGAGAAAGAAAACGAAATGCAAACAAAAACAATGAAAAGGTGAAAATACTCTGTTGTGATCCACATTCAATTCCCCCAGCCTCTCTCTGGGTGTATGTGGCTTTCTTCAGTGAACAATTGGAACTGGTTTGAGACATTTCTTTGCTGCAGAGAGTCATGTCCATTAGAACTGATCCTCATATAGTCTTGTTGTTGCCGTGTATAATGATCTCCTGGTTCTGCTCGTTTCCCTCAGCATCAGTTCATGCAAGTCTCTCCAGGCCTCTCTGAAATCGTCCTGAAATGGTCGTTTCTCACAGAGCAATAATATTCCATAACATTCATATACCATAATTTATTCAGCCACTCTCCAATTGATGGGCATCCATTCCTTTTCCAGTTTCTAGCCACTACAAAAAGAGCTGCCACAAACATTCTTGCACATGTGGGGCCCTTTCCTTCCTCTAAGATCTCTTTGGGATACAGTAGAAGGAACCTGAAAGGGAAGTCGTTGGCAGTCAGGGGATCGAGAAAGGCATCCTGCAGGAAATAGGATTGGACCTGAGTCTTGGAGGGAGCCCAGAGTGCAGTGATCAGGAGGCAGAGTGTTCCAGCTGGGGGAAGCCCGGGCAAAGTCTGGGCAGAGAGGGGCAGGAAGCCGGCTCTGCATAAGGGGACCTCAGGCCGAGAACTGTGGTGACCAGGGTGGATTCTCTACACCTTACTGGCTGGTTGGTCGTGCTGGGTGGGTCAGTGACTTGGGGAGAGCCGGCCACCTCTGGAAGGAAGGTGGGTGATGAGGCAACGTGGCTCCTCCTGCTTCATCTCTTCCCTCTTCCTGCCCACGGCACCCTCGGGTCCCAGATTTAGAGATGAAAGGGGCCTCATTGGGTGCCCCCCTTATTTCATAGATGAGGCTCACAGAGGACGGGCCCCTTCCTCAAGATCTTCCAGGGAGACAGGGAGTCGGAATCCATTGCTCCTTGTGATAGGAAAGATGGAGACGATGGGAGACTTACTTAACGTGCAACAACCCATGACCCAGCACTTTGCCAGCCCTGGTTCAGTCTTGGGTTTTCATTGAGCAGCCCCTAGTGTGCCTTTTCTCTTTCCCCAGTTGGAAGAGCATTGCCTTGCTGGTTCTGAGACTCCCCGGAGCATCAAATCGGCTTCCAAACGAGGAGCGTCCTGGTTTCTCACTTGGGAAATGTCTTTGTAATTGTATATTGTAGAGATTCCATCCCCCAGCAAGAATGGGAACGGGGAGGGGGCTGGGTCCCCTGCTTTTCGTCCCCATCAAGTTGTGGATGAGGCAGTATTAGGCCTTCCCTTGGAGCCTTTCATGGCCTTCTCATTGGACCTGGACAGGAGCCCAAGCAGAGATTGGTTACTCCCTGCCCTTTCTTGGGACACTCCAGGACACTTGTCACTGGCGTGGTCTTGCTGGTCCTTAGCTAAGGGTGCCTTCTTCCTGAGCCCACTCTTTTTGGGAGGGTCACAGGATCTCCCCAAGTCTTTGAAGTGCCAGCTTGGGAAGGCCTTTGAAAACTCTTGACTTCATAGGACAGAAAATTTGGACCTGGGAGTTATTTTAGAGTGTCCATCACCCTCATTTTCTAGGGAAGGAAGCAGAGGCCCAGAGAGGGCCTAGTGCAAGGTCCCACAGGAAAGAAGGGCCAGGAAGGACTGGCACCCAGATCTGATCCGAACTCCCTGCCCTTTCCTCTGAAGCACCCGACGGTGAATCCATTGTTGGCGGGATGTGCCCACCAGTGGCCATCCAGCCTTTGCCCGAAGCCTTCCAGCCTTCCAAGAGAGTCTCCTGGAAAAGCCAAACTGTCCGGGATCTCTCCAAATATGGTGGGCTCTGAGCGTTTCCGTTGTTCATATTCTAAAAGTCCTAAGGCTCTGCTTTATATTTATTTCCTCTACCAGACATCTAAATTAGGGAGCTTTTAAAATTGTCCGTGGCAGAGTCCTGATCTATGTTTATAATCTTTCGATCTGATTTGGGGACAAATGGGACAAAGGGACCAGCAGCAAGAGCAAAGTCAGGAGGGAAACCCATCTCGTTTCATGCATTGGCAAACAGAATTACCGGGAGAGAGTTTTAGTCATGGGAATAGACGCCACATGTGGGCAGGAGGGATTTATCTCCTTAGACTGCCCCCTGAGTTTCTCTCGATAGGAAAACGGAGCCTTTCTCTGATGAACCCGTCAAATTGTTGAAACCAGGCTATGGGGACATGTTGTCCTCTAAGGACTGCTTTTGGTCCAGCCACAATCTGAAAATACAGCGGATTGGAGAGGCCAAGGTTCAAATGACACATTTGCTACTCTGCCCCATCGCTGTCTCTTCTGTCTTCTCTACCTCCTTCCCTTCATCCTTGCCTTCCTCTTCCTTCTTCCCTCCTTCCTTCCCTCCCTCCCTTTCTTCCTTCCTCCCTTCCTTCCTTTCTTCCTTCCCTTTCTTTCTTCCCTTTCCTTCCTTCCTTCCTTCCTCCCTTCCCTCCCTCCCTCCCTCCT
>JAJPUD010023650.1:0-19710 GCA_023553655.1 Myrmecobius fasciatus
GGGGGGCAGCTAGGTGGCACAGTGGATAGAGCACCAGCCCTGAAGTTAGGAGGACCTGAGTTCAAATCTGATCTCAGACACTTAACACTTCCTAGCTGTGTGACCCTGGGTAAGTCACAACCCCAATTGCCTCAGGGGGGGAAAAACAAGAATTTAACCTAAGGATCCTTAACCTTTTTGCATCCTAGATTCCTTTGGCAGCCTGATGAAAACCTTAAATTCTTGTTAAGAATAATGTTTTGTTTTTTGCTTACATTTTTAGTTGGAAGATATGCTAAATTTCAGTTAGAGTTCATGAATAAAAATGTGATTTTTTTTTCTCAGCACTGAAATCTGTCAGTGGAAAAGCCTTAGATTAAGAACACTTTTAACATCAGCTGGTACAGCTATCTCCTTTTTCAGTGACTGCCCTGCTCTTCACTATCTGTGAAGCCCACAGATTGTCAGGGAGACTGCATGAGTGTGGGATGATGGGCCATCACCCTCATGGTGGCATGTCAAAAGTCCATGCCTTACCAAGTATGGGCATTTCATGGTAATATCTCTGTAGAGCAAGTCATAGAATCCTATGCCTTGAGAATTGGAAAGGACTTCAGATGCATCTTATTCAACCCATATTTAAAAAAGAATGCTCTACTACAGGATCATAAAGTAATAGATTTAGAGTTGAAAGGGACTTTATAGATCTGGAATTCTTAACATGAGTTCTGTGAAAAAAAATTTTTTTAGGAGCTCCATGAATTTGAGTGGGAAAAACTCTGCATCTTTATTTTCACTAACATCTAATTGAAATTCAGCATTTCCTTAGATTATGAATTAAAAAATAGGACAAAAAGTCTATTGGAAAAGAAACATAAAAGGTCATGAAACCCTACTGGCCCTTATTGCTGGCTCTACTGCACATTTCTTATCTCTCAGATGGGAGTCTTAAGACATCTTTTCCATCACTAATTGCTCTGTGCAAATCTCACTTCTCAAATCAGAATGGATTTTCTGAGTGGCCTTTCTTTTTCATCTTCGAACTATAAGATTTTTAATTTAAGGGAGCAACTTAGTTAATTCTTTGAGGGAGGCAGAAAGAGTTAAAAGACTTGAATTCAAATCTTAGTTCTTCCAATTGCTAATTATGTTACATAGACAAGTCCCTCAACACTTCTGGGCTTTAGTTTCTTTATCTTTAAAATGAGGGGATTGGTCTAGATCCAAGTTTCTTAACTTTTTTGAGTGTCACGGGCCCCTTTGAAGTCTGGTGAAGCCTATGGATTCATTATCATAATGAAAAATAATTGAAGGAAATAAATTTCAGTTAGGAATGAGTGAAAATAAAGACATAATTTTTCCTGTTATGTTTACAGAATCCTTAAGATCCATTCATAGATCCCTTGGTTATAGTGAGCTCCAGGATGGGAACCCCAAGTATAGATTATCTATAAGGAACCTTCTAGCTCTAAAACCAGGTTCAAGAATTCCAGTCTGTCTCTCACACAGCCAAGCCAGACACAGGGTTGACATGAGAGACGATTAGTAAATAATTGCTGAATGCATGCTTTAGGTAGATGGATGAACAAATGGATGATCCCAGCATGTGGCTCAAGGAAATTTGCCACTGGGCTTTTGAGTAGCACCTGGGATCAGAATGGTGTATCCTAGATCCTGAAGATTGGTAAGGAATTGGAGAAAAGACCATCTTCAATAGATGGGACCCTACCCTAGTTCTAGAGATCTTCTACCACCCATTTCAGGGTATAACCACCTCATTGTTGGCATTTATTTTATGACTCTAACCCAAATCTGTGATGTTCAGTTTAGATTGGCTCCCTTAGTCCATGTCCTGTGGAGGTTAACATTTATGTCTCTGTCAGAGACAAGAGACAATAAGGACCTATCCCATTGCCCCTTCATAACTTTTTTCTTTATTGAGTCCACAGATCCAAGTTACAGCCAGTCCTCTGACTGGTGGGATGAATGGACCAGGGCATAGAGACAGAGTCCTAGGACCTACCTGGGGTAATGCCTGAACCACAGTGTCCAGTAGGGCCCGCATTCCAGTGGCCATTTTCAGTAACTTCAGTACTAGGAGGGAAACCAGAGGTAGAACATAGATTTACAGAGTAGGAAGTCAGCCACCCCAGGGAAATCTGAGCCAGGTCAGGGTGTGAAGGAAGGGGAAGTTGAAGAGGGGAAGAATGGTGGGCTGGAAAGAATGTTGCATTCAGTCAGAAGTCTTAGGTTTTAGTCCTGGTTCTGTAATAATTCACTGTGTGGATTACTTAAATTCTTTAGGTCTGAGTTTCTTCATTGGCATCATGGGGATGGCAAAACCTGTTTATTTCATTGATTGGATTGTTGGCAGTGGAAGAAAGAAACAAGACAACTAAGGCTATAGAAAAGGGCCCTGTTCCAGAGGCCCAGAATCCTGGGTTTTAATCTGAATTCTAATGCTGATTTGGTTCATGCCCTTGAGTGTGTAATTTTTTCTTAGCCTCATTTAGTGAAAAAAAATGATGTTCTATGATTCCTCGATAATTTTGCAAATTACATTTTAATCTCTTTGAGGACTTTAAGATTCATGAAGGCAGGGGCTATGTTTTATCCACACTCTGGATTTTCCCCAACACCTAGCACACAGATATTTTATGAATATTGAATGAATGAATGAATTCAACTATTTTCTCATTTGATCCTAACAATACCCTCCATTTTATGTAGAAGAAACTGGGACCCTGAGAGGGGAGGCAACCTAGAACCACACAGTGAGTAAATAGAATAGTAATCCAGGTAAAAAATTTAGGTCTTATAGGTCCTTGTCTAACAAGTCTTAGGTTCTGCCTTTGCTAGAATAAGCTTATTAATAGAATTCTTCTCTCTCCTCCACCAACCTCACCATGGCACCTTTCCCCAACTCCATCCCTTCTTCTCCCCACCTCCCAGTATGCCAGCTCAATTGTGGTATGTTATCTGGTGGCAAACAACATTATGGGCCCCAGGCACTGCCTACCTCGAGCAATGCGGAGCACACGCATGATTCGGATGATGGTAGGGTTAATGGGTAAGGCTGCATTCATCTCGATTTCCTCCAGGGTGATGCCCATGATGGACAGAAGCACTATGGCCAAGTCGAGTTGATTCCACCTGAGCAAAGGAGTGCCTGGAGTTCATTGAGTTCCCTAACTCTCCCTTCTTCTCTCAATCTATCTTTTTCCTATCCCAAAAGGAAATTAGGTTTTGGGAACCCCTAACCATTGGTGCTGGCAACTTCCTGACTTTGTTTCATATCACCCAAACCCTTTTGGGGAAAAGCTCAAAGTTTTAAAGCTAAAAAGAACTTAGTCTTACAGAAGGGGAAACAGATTCAGTGAAGAAAATTGATTTTGCCAAGGTTATTAAAGGAGTTGGGATGGAGATGGCACTAGAAATCTGGTCTCTAGATTCTCAAGCCAGAGCTCTTCCCATTGTAACACAGCATAGAATTCTCCTGCTACCAGGGCAATCAAATGCTTTTCCATGAAGTCACTGGCTCTAGCCAAAGGATCCACTGCTTATAGAAGAAAGTCCATACCCCTTACCTTTTAACTTTCAGTTAAGCTGGACTCCCACTATTCTACCACCTCCTCTCCTTCTTTCCTTTATCCCCATCCTTGTCTTCTTCCTCTCCCCAGCCCCCCATACAAATATGCACCCATTTCAGAGCTTTCTTTAAGCCTCTTGCTCCACTTAGAATGCTTTTCCCTCTTCTTTCACCCTATCAAAGTCTCAACCTTTCATGTAGAGACCAGGTCCTCTGGGAAGCTATTTGTGACCACTAGAGGTCACAGTGATCTCTCCTGCGTCACTTCTCCCATTAACACCTATGGTTACTGGTATGGACTACTCTGTCTTGTTTAAATCAATATTTTCAGGGTATAGATCTTGTCTTTCCTCAGTCTGTGGCTTTATTCCCAGTAATTATGTCCTGGACCTTTCTCTGTCTTTTACCAGAACTCTGCTGCCTGAATGCAAGCCTGGGTCTGTTTCTCCTGTTCCTCGCATTGTTCATCTGGATTGATCAATCAATCAAATAGTAAGCATTTGTTAAAGATTTACTGCAATATGAGGCATTGTGCTAAGCCCTGGGAATATGAAGAAAGGCAAAAATAGTCTCTGGCTTCAAGGACAGCATGGCATATTGAATAGAGCATTGGACTTAGGAAGACCTGAGTTTGAATTCTTTCTCGAATACTCATTCACATTTTGACTTTGGATAAAATGCTCTTGCACTGAACAGGGACTTTTTAAGCCTCAGTTTTTCCATCTATAAAATGAGAGTGTTGGACTTAATTTCTAAGTCTATGATTCTTGGAGTTTACATCCTAACAATGAGAGACAACCTGGAAATGAATCAGTTCATATAAGGTAAGTACAGGATAGTGGGCTAGTAACCTAAAAGGGAAGACTCTGGATGTTGGGGAGATTGGAAAGACAATTCCCTACACTGACCTTGTTTAGAAAAGTCAGAGTAATGACTATATTTGAGTCCATTTTTTTTCAGAATTTGCAGTTCTAAAATAGTTTGTCTTTAACCTTTTATCCTTTCTTCCCTATCCCATCCCCACTTTGGGGAATCAGCTTCTCTCTTCCTTCTTCAGTCTAGGCTCCCTTCATCCCCACCTTCTTTCCCCTCATCACACACCTGTCCTTGAAGAATCGACGGAACCCAAAGGCCACTAGTTTCAACATAGCCTCAAAGACGAAGACGATAGTGAAGACATAGTTGCAGTACTTCAGGGCTTCATCCAGGGACTGAAAAGAAGCTCAGTGGTTAGTTCAGCTCCCTTGACAAAATGAGACACTATAACTGCTTAGAGGTCATCTCATGCCTCTTCTGTCATTCACTTGCCAGGACTGTACAAGAAGGGATTTCTGCTCATTAAAGGTTGGACTACATGACCTCTGAAATCCCTTCTCAGGGATCTCAGATATTAATTCTGTGATTTAGTTCAATTAGTTTTACTGGAGATGAAATTACTCTCAGAGAAATGATTTGCCCAATACCATGGGCAGTGAGTGGGAAAAGGCAGAGAGGCAGACAGGCAGGCACTAATAAACTTTGTTTTACTGTACATGGCTCTTATAAGGTTATAGGATTCCATGGCTCTTTCTTCCCATGGCCAAATGCCATTATATATATATAAAAATTAGAGCTTCTTTTTAATAGAAATTTTTTTTCACATAACTGATAAACATAAGAAAACCACAAAACATACTTCCTGAAAACATAAGTAATGCAGCACAAATTTTTTTTTTCAAAACTGGAAATGGACTCATTGGAGGGGAGGTAGGGAGTGGACTTGACTTTAGAGGCTCCTTTCAATGTTTATTCATGATTTTATGGTCTTTTACCATTTCACACAAGTAGCCCTATGTTTCACTTATTTTCTACCTTTGAAAAGGGTGGAAGGCTATGTACTTTAGCAAGATAGTATCAAGTTATCTATAACATTTAACCTGAGTTGCAGTAATGTGCCCTTCATCAAAATGGCTACAGTCAATGTGCAAATTGTTCTTCTGGTTCTGTTTTTTTTTCTTCTTTTTATCACTTCATACACATATTTTCAAATATCCTTGGAACCTTCTTGTTTTCATTCTTATGGGGAAATAACATCTCACTATATTCATATTCCATTCTTCAGTTATTTCCTCATCTGTGCCATTCTATTTTCAACCTTTGCTACTACATATAGTGCTACTATAAATGTTATTTGTGTCAATAGGTCTTTTCTTCCTGTTTATAGTTTCCTTGAGGTATACACCTAGTATTTATATCATTGGGTCATACAGTGGGAGTAATTTTATTATCTTTATTTTACAATTCTATGTTGGTTTCCATAATAGTGGGAATAATTTATGGTTCTACCAATAGTGAGTTAGCATTTCTTTTTTCCCCCCACAACCCAATCAATACTGAAAATTTTCATCTATTAGTATCTTTGCCAATTTCAAAGTATAAAGTGATAATGGAGAGTTATTTCAATTTGCATTTTTACATGCGTATTAATAATTTTGAATACTTTCCCAGATGGTGGTTGATTATGTTTCTTCTTTTGAAAATTGCTTGTTTATGCCCACTTATATATTGAAGGATGGCACTTAATCTTATAGATTTATGTAAACTCCCTGTAGATTATAGATGTCAGGCTTAGCTTGTTCATAGCTTATTTTTACTTCACTTTTATTTCCCAATATATCTTTTCCCCCCTAGGCACACCCCTTGATATAAGGAATGGAAAAGCTAGATATAAAAATAGTTCAGTAAAGCCAACCAACCCACCAGCCAAGTTGGATGTTCTATGCCAGGTTCTATATTTGCATTCTTCTAACTTCTGCAAGGGAAGAAGGGAGATAGATTCTCATCTCTCTTCTTTGTGGCTTAGTTTAGTCATTTAAATTTTTCATCATTCAATTTTGATTTCCATTTATATTGTTGTCATTTTTATATTGTTTTCCTGGTTGCTTCAGTTTGTATCAGCTTATATAAATTTTCTTATGCCTATTGATATTTATCATATTTACCATTTCTTATGCCATAATAATTCATATACTACAAACCATTCATACACAATTTGCTTAGGCATTTTTCCAATTAATAGGTCTCTACTTTGTTTCTAGTTCTTTATCCTACAAAAAGGTGTCAGATTTTAAAAATCAAATATAATACAACAATTTCTTACATTCTGTATCTTTTCTTCTGGCAGCAGTGCTTTAATTGGTGAACATTTTATTTTAAATATTTCAAAAACATGTTTAAATCAATCATCAAATATTTATTGAACACTCACTACATGCCAGCTTCTGATCTATGAGCTGGGCATACAAAGAAAGGCAAGATCAGTTCCTACCATGAAGAAGCTTATAATGGGAGAGACATGTGACGAAACAGGTACATGGGAGATTATACACAGAGTAGGTAAAAGGTAATCTTAGAGAGGAATTAGTTTGTCTTTTATAATTTCTTTTCTGTTTGGCTAATTAAGACTTTTTCAAGTCCCTTATTTGTAAAATGGGGATAATAATAGTACCTACCTTGCAGAGTTGTTATTTTGTTGAGATTTATGTAAAAGTAGAAAGTGCTTAGTACAGGGCCTGGAACATATTAGGCATTGTATAATGCTTATTCTCTTCCCTTCCTTTCCTGTTAAAAGTTTTCACAGTTCCAGATAGGGTCCTACAAGCTTTCAGTGATCCCAAAGTGCTATAATCCAGGAGTGGGTATGTTCACTGCCCTCCTGCTCTGAGTTCTACAAATTTCTGATTCAGGTTTGTGTTTGTCAATTTGTTCCTAATAGGGAGTTTAAGTAGACTACTGCTGGGTCTACTTCAGTAGACTATTAGCCTACTGGTAGGTTAAGAATAATTGAACTCATGTCTCTTTTTTGCTCTCAGATGCTGAGTTCTGCTTCTGGAATCAGACCCAAACAACTACCATTTACTTCTTGAACTTATTCCTTGCTCAGTACACAGCTAGAACCAAAGCTTATGACTGCTCCTCTCTGCCCTGAATCTGTGACATAGAACTGGGTAGTGGTTGACAGAGCTTCCATATGGCATTCTTTCCTGTACCCAATGTTAGTTCAGGGATCGCTTTCTGTCCTAATGCTTCCTGCCCTGCTGCTCAGTCTGGAGGAGAAGCAAAATAACATATTTCCTCATAAATGTGTTGTTTTCTATAACCTTTTGTTTATTTCTGTTCAGATTAAATCTTTTACTATTATTCACTGCCTAGGTCTTTTAGCATGGAAAACTAGAGAATTCCTTAATCTGAATTAATTTAGAAAGCTTCTAGTTTTTGATATATAGAGAGGCAACTGAGCCAAGGTAGATAAATTGTCATCTTATTAACTTAAGTTTAAAGAGGAGCTATAGAGTATAGGTACCTATGCGCTATGCTTTATTTTCTACAACAGGTCTTTTTGGAAAAGTCCCTTCTTTGTTATTGAAAATAATTTATGTATTATTGGAGATTATTTTTTAAAATAACTAACATAATTCATTTATAATTCCATCTGATTCAGTATTTTTTCCTCATTGAATTTCACTTATAACTTGTTCATTTTCTCTTTTTAAGATATAGAAGGTTCAGATTTCAATTTCTTTTTCATTAAATAGGATATTTTATATTATAGGTATTCATCCATCCATTAAAATCCTTAGTTCGATTTGTATAGAGCCGAATATAGTGGTTTCTGATTATTTTCTTTTTTGGATCTTCATTTGCTATGATATTTCACTGTATAATTTAAGATAATTTGGTCTTCCTTTCTCTTTTTTTACTCATTAGCTAACAATTTGTCAGTTTTATTGGTATTTTAAAAATATGCCTCTGATTTGTTAAAGTCAATTTAATTTTCATTTTTGATTTTATTTGAGCTTTAATTTTCCAAATTTCCGCCTTTGTGTTTTTTTTTGGGGGGGGTAGGGATTATTAATTTGTTGGATTTCTAATAAACAAATGCTCAGTTCATTAATTCTCTCTTTTGTTAATGTAAGTGATACAAATTGCCTCTAATGACTGCTTTAGATGCATCCCACTTTGATGTCATATTTATTGTTTTTCACACTTATTTATTCATTCAGAATTTGGTGTAGTGTTTTTTAGTCTCTCTATCTTTTTAGGTCTGTTAGTTTCTTTTATTGCTTACTATTTTTACTGGGCTGCAGTCTGTAAAAGATGTTTAAAATTTCTGCCTTTATTCATTTTATTTCATATTTATTGTTTATTTATTTAGGAAGGCTTTAGATAGATTTTTGTTAAAGTAGCATGGTTGCTCCTCAAATGAGCACATTAAAAATCATATTTAATGATTTCTAGATAGCTCTTTCAATTAAGTTTTCCTAACACTGTTCCCAATCTGATTTGTTTTCTTATTTAACTTTGTTAGATTTATCAAGTTCTTAAACTGTTAATATCTTCATGTTAACTGTTAATTATTTTCATGTTTACCTTCCTGTCTGCATCTTTCGTATTTCAGTTGGTTTTTCCTTAAATAGTTGCTATATCAAATACATTTCAAATATATATGATCAATATATTTATTATTACTATTGTTATTATTATGATATTTGTATATTACATTAAGTTTTACAAAGCACTTTACATTTTACATTATCTCATTTGATTCTCACCATCATGTGATATAGGAACTATTTTTAGCTTACATTACAGATGAAGCAACTAAGGCTGAGAGAGACTAAATGACTTGTCAAAGGTTACATAATAAACATATGGGACAAGATAGGAACTCAAGTCTTCCTAACTCCAAGTCCATCATTCTATCAGATATGCCAACTGGCCATCTTGAGTTTTATAGTATGTTATGACTTCAAGCATAATTTTTTTTTCTATTTGTTTCTTTTAAAGTTATTTATTTTAGCTTTTGTCTTATCTGAAGTTATGACTACAATTTCTTTTTTTCCCTGAGGCAACTGGGGTTAAGTGACTTGCCCAGGGTCACACAGCTAGTTAGTGTTAAGTATCTGAAGTCAGGTCCTCTTGACTTCAGGCCTGGTGTTCTATTAACTGTGCCACCTAGCTGCCCAATTTCTGTTTTTTTTAATCAACTGATCCATAATATATTTTATCCAAGTCCACTGTAAGTCTACATATAGCCCTATTTCTGTGTGTTTTCTGGAGGCAATATATTGTTTAGTTGTGTTTTCAAATCTAGTCTTCAACTCTTTTTCCCCCATAGGCATGCTAAAGCCATTTACATTCAGGTTTATGATTATTAAGTTTTCTCTCCATAATAACCTGTTATAATACATTTAGTATTCTTCTACCTTGCCTCTTTTTGGATGGGCTTTATTGGGCATATCTGGAAGTTTTTGGTAGCAGAAATAGGAAGAGTTCCAGGGGACAGCTTGAGACTAGGAGGGAGAAGGTGCTATTGAGTCAGAAAGGCAGTGGGAGCTAAACTGGACTTAGGCAATTTTGGTCCATTATAGGATTCTGTACATATTCTTCTTTCTACACATTACTGTTTCCATGACTGCTCTGGCCTATGATGATCTCCTAGAATCTGCACCCCTCCCTGGTGCATGGTTTGGTCTCCTCAGTCAGACCATGACCTTTCTGAGTACAGAGTCTAGGTCTGTCCCTCCCACTAAGCCGAGACTGTGGGTGGGGCCAGGTCTACCTCTTATCTCCCCCAGAACAGCTAAAAAACAGCTGAGACAAAGGGGAGAGGGGAGGTAAGTAAAATCTGTTACAATGGGATGGAAATGGAGGAGATCATGGTAGGCAGGAGAGGCCCTCTAAGTCATCATCCTGTTGCTCTCAAGTTCTTGATTAAGTTCTGATCCTTACCTTGGGCTGGTTATAATGTTCCATAGACATGGTGATCACATTGATCCCAATGATGAAGGTAATGAACAGGTCCAAGTAATGGCTAGTGCACAGGCTGTGGATTGATCTCCGGGTGGGTGAATAGTCAGCATAGTATGGCCTGCGCTGGGCTTCTGTGGAGAGAGAAGGGAATGCATAGGAGCTGGTGAGTGTGCTGGGGACTAGCTGTAGCAGAGCAGGGATGGGGTACAGCCACTGACGTTTCCTTCCTGCCCTTTTCCCATGGCTCCCGATTGGGGAATCGGGGCTTGATATCTATCCTCCAGGAGGCAGATCGAGAACTTCTGAGTGTCCTGGACTGGGTCACACTCCATGCAATGCTTGCCCATCCAGCACCACCAAACTCCCTGTCCCAACGCTTAGAAGTGCCCGATCCCCATGCCCAGGAAGCTTCTGGGAACACATTTCCAGATACAGTGACTAGAGGATCCTGTGAAGACAGCCTTTTTCCTGGGGATTTCTGAGCTGTCCAGGGACTGGCCTGTATTGGAAAGTACAGAAATATAAGGAAAAGGACCAGAGGAAAGAACCGAAGGGGCGAATATTGGGATGAGAGGAAATAAAGAACCAAATGTTTTCACACCTCTGGCTTGCATGGGGCAGCACAGGAGGAAAATCATCTAAAACTTCAGCTGTGTCAGCTTTCTAGCTGAAGGATGCATTTGGGTCAAGTGTGTCTTCCAATAGTGCCTTTGGAAACAGCTTTTTTTTTTTTAATTGTGTATCCCTTGTTCAAACATTTCATTTTTGTTTGACTCTTCATTACCCCATTTAGGGTTTTCTTGGCAAAGATAATAAAGTGGTTTGTCATTTGATTCTACAGGTCTTTTTACAATGAGGAAACTGAAGTAAACAAGATTAAGTGACTTACCCAGAATCACACAGTTAACAAGAGTCTTAAGGTTTCATTTGAACTCAGGTCTTCCTGATCCCAGGTCCAGCACTCTATCCATTGTTCTACCTAGCATAGTATATATAGGATAATGTAATCTCCTTATATACTGCGTAATATCTATAAGGACAAGCAGCTCTCTGTGCAGTCAGCTCTTAGTTATTCAGGGCTTGAGTCTCCTCTGTAGGGATTAGCTAGACCCAACAATTCTTTTCCTCCTTCCTATTCAGTGCTTTCTCCTCAAGAAAGAAACTTGGTACCAGGGGAAGGAGTAAATTGGAATCAGTCAAAAGGTGAAGGTCTAGTTCAAATAGATGTTTGGATTTCAAAGACATCCTGTGATATTTGCACCTCTCACTAATATGGATAATTGAGAAATGTTATCTTTGACCTATGATGGTTGGTATTTATAGGATCATGTGATTATTGATTTAGAGTTGAAAGGGGCTTCAAAACCACTACCCAACTAGTAGAGGTAGCTAGGTGACATGGTGGATAGAGTGCAAGACCTGAAGGACTCATCTTCTTGAGTCAAATCTGGCTTCAAACGCTTAGTAGCTATGTGACCCCATTTGCCTCACTTTCTTCATCTGTAAAATGACCTGGAGAATCAAATGACAAATCACTCAAGTATCTCTGTCAAGAAAACTCCAAATGGTGTCATAAAGAATCATACATGACTGTAAACAACTGAACAATAACCCAGCTAGTAGGTGATAGAATCATAATAGTAAAGCTTCAGCAAATGCTATTTCCCTCATTTTACAAATGAAGAATTGGAAACCTAGGTTGGTTAAATGATTTATTTAGGACTACACAAGTAGTGTATTGAGCCCAGATACTCTGAGAAGATCCAGTGTTCTTTTTCCACTGTCTCCATTCTGTAATCTATAGTCAGTGCCAACAAACCTATGTGTTGTTCAGTTGTGCCCAGAAAAAGGACACATGAGGAGACTGGGAGCCAGTGCCTGTTGATTCAATGGATCAGGAGTATAATTCTAGGTCTGGCCCAAACATCAGTTTTGGTTTCATTAAAAGAGTTTGATTAGTCTTCAAAGTTGAGAATTGAGAAAGTGGTTTATCATCCAGGTGGCCTAGTAGTATGCTGGGTTATGTAAGATCTGAGTTTGAATCCTGTCTCAGATACTCATTTAACATCTTTTTGCCTCAATTATCTCAGCTGTAAAATGGGGTGAATAATGGCACTTACTTGGTGAGATTTTAAAGCAATAAAATTTTAAAGAAATATATAAATATTTTATTGTGAAATTCAGGGGGATATGAGGATTAGGTAGAAATATTGTGGTGTTAGAGCAGTTCTTCTTAACTTAGGACCCATGGCAGATTTCAGGGGATCAGGGAACTTGGATAGGGGAAAAATATTTTATCTGTATCTTCACTAACTTCTAAAGGAAACTGAGCATTTTTTTTCAATTATTAGTGTGGGCAATAAAACATTCTTCTGAGAAGGGAGGGGTCCATAGACATCACTAGACTTCCTGAAGAGGTCTCTGACACAAAAAGTCAAACTTTTTTGTATTAGAAATGAGGGATGAAGAATAGGGAAGCCTTCTTCTTGGCTGTGGGTGGAGATAAGGGAGAACATTCTAAGTAGCTGAATAACAAACACAAACCAGTCATTCAATAAGAGGTCTCTTTTCAGACTTGACCTCAGATTGAGGAACTGGCAAAGTTCACTAGTTTGAAAGCTGACAAAGCATTTACAAGTATTCTCACATTGAGTGAGTACAATAATCTCTTGAAAGAGAGAGAATTTTTTTGAATCTCCATTTTACAGATAAGGAACCTGATGGTTAGTAAGGTCCTGTGACTTATCCAGGAGTAACATAGCTAGTAAGAGTGAAGTAGGATCCTAAGTCCAACAGTCTTTCCACTGTATCATTTTCTTCCCTGGGAAATGACTTCTCCAGAGTTACACAGCCAGCAAGTGTGATAGCTAAGCTTTTAATTCTAGGAGATATCGTTCAAGAAGGGGAGAGGACATTAATATAACCTCCTGGGGCATGGCTGAGCTGGGCAGTGGTATGATAAAGAAACTACAATTTGAAAACCCCAAGAAAGTCAGAGGGAAACATTTGATGGTCACAAGGCACTCATGTACCATGGTCATACAGGGCATCATCACACACATGCAACATGCATAGCATACTGGCAGGAGGTGAGTGGGAAGGGGGAGCTTATGCAGAGGTTATGGTGGGAAGGGAGATTGTTGGTTTTGGGCCATGATTCTGGTTTTCTGATTCATGCACTAGCCAATTGCTGTGGATAAAAAGCCAAATGCCCATGTCCTTAATCCAAGGACATCTGGTACAGCAAAGGGGCTTAGTCTAGGGTATATAGCAGAGAACAGGAGCTTTAGGGTTCCACACTGGACCAATTCAAGAGCTCCCCATCAAGCGTGGCCTCTAAGACTGAAAAAGTCACCTGGTACTTAATGCTGCAAGGGTCTACACATGCCACTTGGGACCCTGATGAGCATGCAGAAAGACCCCAGTAACTGAGCAGAGAGTGGGATATGAGAGGTAAGGTTAAGAGAGCATTCTGGAGCAGAATTGGGGTGAGTCTAGGGGAGCAGGCAGAGGGAAGTGATCAAGAACGTCCTCAGTGATGCTAGGAGGCCAAAAATTGAAGGCAGGGGCAGCCTCTTTTTGTCTCTGCCCTGGCCTTCACACTGTGAGTCAATATTACCACAAAACTCACTTTTCTGTTTTCACTCAGGCCTGAGTAGAATGGAAATTCTTCCCCAGCTCAAGACCCAGCTTCATAGTAGGTACTTCAAAAATGCCTGTCAGCTGATTGACTAAGCTCTCAGTGGCAGCTAAGGCTGTGCTGAGGTAGAAAGGGCTAGGGACAGGCTAGAGAGGAGAAGCTCATGGACTTCCCCTCTACATCTTCCTTGGGTTTCTTGTTTCCCTTCACATTTTAATCCTTTTCTGACAGCCCTGGAGGGTGGCTCTCCTTGGAGCCTCCCTTCTCCAAAGGTTCATTTCTCTTGCCCTATTTTGAATGGAGAAGGGTCAGGGAAACTCATGGCTTCCTCTCAGAAACAATGGCCCCTCTGGCCTAATAGCACCGGCTGAGCTGCTCCGATATTTGCCTCTTTAGGGAATGCTAGAAAGCAAAGGAGGCAGAAAGGCGAGTGCCCTATGAGGCCAAGGAAATACCTGTGTTAGGGAGAATGCCTGGAAAACAATGGAAATGGTTTTTAGCTTTCAAAGGGAAATACAAATGTTCTAAAAATCACACACTCTATCCTATCTCTCTCTCTCTCTCTCTCTCTCTATCATCTGTCTATAAAGAAATACAATCTTTCAGCTCCCTTTCCATTCTTCACAGCTTTCAACCTCTTCTCAAAAGTTTTCCTATTCACCCATATTAAGTTGTTGTTCCCTTGACTTTCCATAGTATTAACTCTTTATCACAATTTGACACTTATTGCATATTGTCCTTTTTTATCTTCTAAATCACTCTCTCCCAACTGAGAACTTCTCAAGACCAGTCTATGGGCCTATTCCCTCTCACTCCTCTCCCTCACTTCCTCATTCCCTGTATTTGTGAAATCTCTGAGAACAAAGCATTCATCTTCTATTCTCTCTTCCCCAGAGAATAAACTCTTTGAGGGCAATGCTCTGAGTCTGATACTTCTCTCCCTAGTCCAGATTGAGAGCTTTCTTAGAGGAGGGCATGGGACCCTTTGGTTTCCCTCAAAGAATGAGCTTCTGAAGAATGGGCTTGGATTCTCTTCTTTATCTCTTCACATCCAGCATGTCATCAGAAGTCGCAGTCATTCTACTTACTTCTCTTTTCCCTTCCCAGCTCACTCTGGTCTTTCCCACTTATACACCAGCTGCTTTGCCTCCCTAAGGATGACTATATTTTTGGGTCCAACTAGATGACTGACGAGTCTTTCCCTGGATTGCCACTGCCTTGCTGGCTCACTCCCTGTTATGTCCAACCTATGTACTATATGCCTTGGCCCCACAAAGGTACCCTCCTCCCTCCTCCTCTCCTACTTTCAATGTCTCCTATAGGTATTATCTTCCCCCATTAGAATGTAAATTCCTTGAGAATAAAGAACTAATAAAAAAACTTTCTCACTTTTATATCCCCAGAGCTTAGTAAACCTCTTGGAACACAGTAAGTCTTAATAAATGCTTTATTTGTCAATCCAATTCAATCTAATTACCTGTCCCAAACTGAGAACTTCCTAAATGGAAAGTCTATACCTTCTCTACCTCTCCAGATGGACTTCCCTGAGGATAGCATCCTAGGCTCCCCTTTTCACTTATCTTCTTGACACTTTTATCTCTGAGCTGAGAAAGGGTTCTTAACTCTGAGACATCCCAGTGGTGAATAGTCAGTCACAGATTTTCAGAATTAGAGGGTCCTTCAAAAACCAGAGTCTAGTCTAATGGAGTCCTCTCTATAACAATGGATCATCTAACTTCTGCTTAAAAACTTTCAGTGACAGGGAACTCAATAGTTCCTAAGATAGCCCATTCTACTTTAGGGCAGTTCTAATATGAGAAAGTTTATCTTTTTATTAAAAAACAAAAAAAAACCAATCTGTGGGGCAGCTAAGTGGTGCAGTGGATAGAGCACCAGCCCTGAAGTCAGGATGGACCTGAGTTCAAGTCTCAGACACTTAACATTCCCTAGCTGTGTGACCCTGGGCAAGTCACTTAACCCCAATTGCTTCAGCAAAAAAGCAAAAAAAAAAAAAACCCAAAAAAACAACCCAACAAAACCCAAAACAATCTGTGATTCCATTTTGTGTAGGGAGCTCCTGATGAAGAATTTCTTTTACTGGCATATGATCTATACCTCCTAGGCAATTTATTGTCTTCAAGACTTGCCTGAGGGCACTAAGTGACTTGACCAGAGTCACAATCAACATGTGTCAAATATGAGCTTTGAACTGAGGTCTTCCTGATACTAAGGTAAATCTTTGTCTGCTGAACCATTCTGTTTCTAATTTTTTCTTTATTTCTAGTCAGATTTTTTTTTAAACTTTCACTTTAGTTCTGCCTTTTGGCACTGAACAGGACAAGTTTCCTGTGTCAGTCACAAAAATACTTTATAGTAATTGAAATATCATCTCCCTACCTTCCCAATTCTTCCCATCTCTAGTTAAATAAGCTCAGGCCTTTCAATTCATCATGCCCTCTTATGGCATGATTTGTATCTCTCTATCTTTCTTTCTACTCTCTACTGGAGACTCTTCCAGCTGTCAATGTTTTTCTTAATTCTTGGCTTCTAGAACTCAACTTCAGATATATTCTGATAGGACAAAGTACAATGGGATGCTCCTTTTTCTCATTCAGGACATTTGACCCTTCAATGTAGTCCAAGATGGAGGTCATCTTTTTGGCTGCCTCTTCATACTATTGCTTCATATTAAGCCTGTTACCCATTAAAAATTTTAGGTCTTTTTCTTCCTAGTCTAGCCAGACTACCTTCACTCTGAGTAATTAAATTTTTGAATGCAAATGGCAGCAGTAGTTGTTGTCCTTTGTTGTCAAAGAGGACCAAAATGACATCATTATGTTAATGACAAATTGCATTGTTTATGATTGTGGCTGAGCAGAACAATATGAGCTCTGAATGCTTTACCATAGGTTGCATACAGATTATCCATGTGCACATTTGGAGTGGATTCTCTCATTTTGTATTACTTTTGAATTACTTCAATTTTGCTTTGCTCATAAAGAACATCACCTTTGATGAAGGCATGCCATGTTGGTTAGTCTTTTGCCAGTGTCTCCCATGTCATATAATCAATTCTAGAGTTCTTAAGAGAGACCTTGAGAATGCCCTTGTGCTAGTATTTCTAACCACTATGTGAGCACTTGCCCTGTATAAAATAGTATTTTTGAAAAGTATACATTTGACATTAGAACAAAAAGAAAAAAGAAGATATCACCCATATAATTTTATTATGCAAATGAAGGACTTTATAATTACCCCCATTATCTTCATTTTATTGGAGTTCTAGACTGTTCTAGCCTGTCAAAAATCTTTTCCAATTCCAACCCACCATCCAATGCTTTAGCTATCTCACTCAACTTTGTGTCATATGTAGAGTGGATAATCTTGTTGTCTATATCATTACTAAGATGTTGAACAGAACAGGGCCAAAGCTTCAGGGAATACAATCCACTTATAGCTTGGTATAAAATGTCCCACCTAGCCTCTTTATATGTTTGGGCAAATAGGGTTTCTCTTAGGATTTAAGGAAGTCTCTTTTATTACATCCTGGAGGAGAGGGTATTCTTCTCAATTTAGCCAGCACTTTTTTTTTTATCAATGAGTGAGATTTTATTTACTTAAAGACACAAAGAATCAACCTTGACAATAGATACTCACAAATGTTCTTCCCTGCTATAATTAATAGTCAGAATGTCTTTAGTTTATATCATACTAGGAAATACTGCATCTATGTCTTACCTCCCTGTTTTCGTTTTCTTATGCTGAGCTATACTCTGTATCACTAGCTCCCTCATATTCACATCTTAATTTTCATGCCAAAGTAATTAAGCTGGTAAAGGGAAATAGGAAGCTGGGGGGGAATGATGACAACGAGGAGAAAAAAATGAGGGGATGAAGAAGAAAAAAAGAGAGGAGGAAGGAGAGCAAAAGAAAAGAAAGAAGAAGAGGGAAATAGGAGAAAAGGAAGAGGATCATAGGAATAGGAAGAGGCAATCTTTTTCAACCCCTTCATTTTATAGATAAAGAAATCAAAGCTAGGGAAGGTAAGTGTCTTGGCCAAGTAGTGAGGAGGAGAAAGAAGAGAAAGGGAGAAAGATGAGGAAGAGGAGGAAGAATAGAGTAGTTAGAAAAGGAAGAATAAAAGGATCAGAGAGAAGAATAGGAAGAAGAGAAGAATGAGCAAGAAAAGAAAAGGAGAAAGAATAAAAAAGATGCAAAATATGCTTTATCTGAAGGAATTGAAATTGCTTTCTGTGAGAATTACTTGAAAACCATAAGGATGTTTAGCAGGGAGAAAAGCAGACTGAGAGTTCACAATCACTTTCTTTGGATAGGTAAAGGCTCCTGGAAGGCAGAACTAGCAACAATGGCTGGAAGTTATAAGGAACCAAGTTCTGGCTCAATATAATGAAAGTCTCTTCCAATAACTAGAGCTATTCCCTCAATGGGATGAGTGAGGAAGTCCCTGACATTAGAGGTATTCATCCAAGCAGAGGTGGATTACTGGATCAGAAAGGATGTAGAGAAGGCACTGACGTTGGGTGTTAGCTTTGATTAGCTGACTCCTGAGGTCTTTTCTGGGCCCAAGATTCTATGATTATTTATATTTGGTAGACTTAAAGACTATGGGGAAATCCAATTTCTCAATCACAGGAACTCTTCCATCCAATCTTTTCTTCTTTACTCCACCACTGTCCTGGGCACTACGAGTCAAAGCACCGGTATCTTTTCTAATAGTTATTCTGTGCTCAGCCATATCTTGAAATACACCCTTCCCCACCCTAAGGTATTGGGGGCATGCGGGGTCATGCATGGACACTCAGAAACTGAAAGACATCACAACTGGTTGGGGAATGAAAGAAGGCAAACGGGACCAAACCGGAAATCTGAGAGAGAAAACACAGGCTACTCTAAGTCCCAGGGCACAGAGGTCCCCCTGGTTATCCTCCAGGGAGGGAGAGAATCCTGATGCCTTCGGAGGCCCACTTGGGCCCATATTAGGCTGTGATGGTCAAATACCAAATGCATTTGCTAGCATACAAGGCACCGCCTTCCTAAGGCCACAAGCTGACTCAACGATCCTAAGCACCTTACATCAGGACCCACCAGGTTCCACCAGGATAATGTAGGCTTGGGGAAAAAAAAATCCGGGCTTTCCAACCGTGGGTGTGGTAGGTATGCCAGGAAATGCGGTTTGCGGGGGGATCATTCCACAGTTGTCCTACAGGCCACATGTGGACATGGCTGGAGTCTCAGCGAGGCTTGTCCAGGGAATGATCCAGTGGCCTGTGACTTAGAGCCCCACCGCCCCCAAGTCCACAAACCAAGACAAGGTGTTTTTTTCTCAACAGGCAGGGCTCAGAATGAGTCTACTTGGTAACGCAATCTACCGACCGGACACGTATATCGCCTTACTCCTACGCTTCTTCTCCAGCCTGCGGAGCCTCTTCTCTTCCCGTCGCCGCGCCTCCTCGGCCTCCTGGTGCTGCCGGCACTTGTGGAAGTTCTCCACCACCACGCCCACAAACATGTTCAGGACAAAGAAGCTGACGATGAGCAGGAAGGAGATGAAGTACAGCAACATCCAGGGATTGTGGTTCTGGATGGGCTGATGGCCCGCGGGGTGGCCGGGAAGGGAAGGAAGGGAAAGGCCAGTGGGTCATCGTCCGAGCCAGGCACGGAGCAGTGCCTGGTCCCCAGAGCCATCGAC
>JAJPUD010023651.1:0-19709 GCA_023553655.1 Myrmecobius fasciatus
ATGCAAATTAAGACAACTCTGAGGTACCACTACACACCTGTCAGATAGGCTAAGATGACAGGAAAAGTTAATGACGAATGTTGGAGGGGATGTGGGAAAACTGGGACACTGATACATTGTTGGTGGAACTGTGAACGGATCCAACCATTCTGGAGAGCAATTTGGAGCTATGCTCAAAATGTTGTCAAACTGTGCATACCCTTTGACCCAGCAGTGTTTCTACTGGGCCTATATCCCAAAGAGATCTTAGAGGAGGGAAAGGGACCCACATGTGCAAAAATGTTTGTGGCAGCCCTTTTTGTAGTGGCTAGAAACTGGAAACTCCATCAATTGGAGAGTGGCTGAATAAATTATGGTATATGAATGTTATGGAATATGATTGTAGTGTAAGAAATGACCCACAGGAGGATTTCAGAGTGACTGGAGAGACTTGCATGAACTGATGCTGAGTGAAATCAGCAGAACCAGGAGATCATTATACACGGCAACAATAATACTATATGACGATCAATTCTGAGGTCCATGGCTCTCTGCAGCAAAGAAATGTCTCAAACCAGTTCCAATTGTTCACTGAAGAAAACCTTATACACCCAGAGAGAGGGATATGAAATATGGACCACAACGTAACATTTTCATGATCTCTATTGATGTTTGCTTGCATTGTGTTGCCTTTCTCTGGTTTTCTTTTTTTTTCTTGTAGATAGGATTTTTCTTACACAACTTGTCAACTATTATTACATTATTAACATGTAGTGGACTTCCTGCCATCTAGGGGAGGGGATGGGACTGGGGGTAAAATTTGTAATGGAGAGCTTTATAAAGATCAATGCTGGGGAACTACGCATACATATGTTATACAAATAAAAAGCTTTAATAAAAAAAATCTTAATCTGGCAAGAGTATGAATGATGGCTTGGAAAAGGAGTGGAAAAAATTATATGATGAAACTATAAAGTTTCAGGCAATATAGCTGATTATTATTGAATCCCCACAAGTGAGAGTAAGGACAAGAACGAGTTTGGTGATAATGAGAAAAGAGAGAAAAAAGAATTCTGCTGCTGACATGAACATAATTTGGGCAAGTGTTAATTATGGGAAAAGAAAGAAGAGAAAATTGGAAACACTAGGTATCCAATTTTTGTAGAGGGTGATGAAGTGGAAGGAAAAGTGAAAGAGGAAGCCAAGATTCCAAATATCAGACACTGGATACAATTCTTGACTCTTTAATGAGAATTAGTCAGGATAGATGGAGGAGTAAGGTTAGTTAGAAAACAAATTTTTTAAGGAATAGATAAAAGTAAGAAAACCATGGATCTTGAACAGAGCCATGAAGTACCGGGTCTCTAGCCATTATTGCTTGCCCTTTCCCCTTTGAAAAATGTTATCAATTTATTTTTAATATTCTTTTCTTCTTAAATTCCTAGTTCCAAATTCTCTCCCTCACTCCCACCCCTCCTCTATTAATTGAGAAGGCAATCAAAATTATATTAATTAATTATATATGCGAAGTTATGCAAAGCCTATTTCAATATTACCCATGTCACCAAGAAAAATAAAAAATAAAGAGAGAAAATTATACTTCAATTTCCATTTCATCAGTTCTTTTGATGGAGGTGGATAGCAGTTTTTCATCATGGGTCATTAGGAATTGTTTCAGACCATTGTATTGACCAGAGTAGCCACGTCTTTCATAGTGGATCATCATTACATCATTGCTGCAATTTTGCACAGTGATCTCACTTCAATTTGCATGGGCTCATATTAGTCTTACAAATTTTTTTCTAAAATTATTATGCTCATGATTTCTTATAGCACAATAGTATTGCATCACAATTTTATGGCATAACTTGTTTAGCTATTCCCTAACTGATGGACATCTCAATTTCCAATTCTTTACCAGCACAAAAAAAGAACTACTATAAACATTTACATAAATATAGGGACTTTCCTTCTTTCTTAGTGGTGTTATTGGATCAAGGGATATGCACAGTTTCATAGCCTCTTGGGCACAGTTCCAAATTGTTCTCCAGAATGGTTGTACCAGTTCACAATCCCATAAACAGCTTATTCATGTAGCTATTTTTCTTCATCCCCTCCAGCATTTGTCATTTTTGATAGGAGCAAGATATTACCTCAGAACAGTTTTAATTTTTATTTCGTTAATCAATTGTGATTCTTAGCATTTTTTCATGTGACTATAAATAGTTTTATATTAGTCTTCTGAAAAGCATGTTTTCAGATCTTTTGATCAATTATCAATTGCTATTTTCATAAATTTGACTCAGTACTCTACATATATGAGAAATGAAACCTTTATCAAAGAAACTTACTGTAAAAATTTTATATTACTTTATTATCTATGACACCTTTTAGCAAAATGTTTTCTTAATCATCTATTTTAATTGGGCCTATTTTTTGCTTTTGCTTTGACATCATGATTGCAACCTTTGACTTTTTTTTAAACTTCAACTGAAGTATAAAAGAGTCTGCTCTAGTTCTTTATTTTAATTATGTGTTTGCATGTGTGCATGTGTGTTTCTCTTTCAAATATATCTCTTATAAGCAACATATTATTCGATTCTACTTTCTAATTAATTCTGCTCTCTGCTTCAGTTTTAAGGGCAAGCTCACTCCATTCACATTCACAGTTATGATTACTGTGTATTTCCATCCTTCTAACTGCCCTAATATTGATAAAGTTCTTAGGAGTGACAACTATAATCTTCCTATATAGCAATGCAAAGAGTTTAATTTTATAATTATTCTTTTTGTTTACCTTTTAATGCTTCTCTTGAGTTCTGTGTTTGAATGTCAATTTTAGCTCCTGTCTTTTCATCAGAAATTCTTGAAAATTCTTTATTACATTAAATATCCATATTACCCTGAAGAATTATATTAAGATTCCCAACCTCACTCACCACCCCACCCCATGGTAGGTTATTTTTGGTTATAACCCTAGTTCGTATGCTTTCAAAATATCATATGCCAATCCCCCCCCATGTTTTTTTTAAATATGAAAGCCATTTGATCTTGTGTGAATCTGACTGTGGCTCCATGATATTTAAATTATTTCTCTTTAGTGGCCTGTGGTATTTTCTCCTTTACCTGGGAGCTCTGGGATTTGGCTATAAAACTCCTGCAACAAAATAGATCCTGGGAAATCTACTTTAGGGGGTGATCAAGGTATTTTTTGCAATTTCAATTTCTACTTTACCCTCTGGATCTTAAATATCATGACAGTTTTCCTTTGTAAATTCTTGAAATGTGATATCCAGGGGGTTTTTTTGTTGTTGTTTGTTTGCTTGTTTGTTTTTTATCATGGCTTTCAGGTGAGCCAATAATTTTTAAGATATCTCTCCTCAATCTGCTTTCTAGATGAGTTGTTTTCCAGTGAGATATTTCACATTTTCTTCTCTTTTTACCTTATTCTTTTAGCATTATTTTGTTGTTTCTTAATGTCTTATAGTCATTAACTTCCATTTGCCCAATTGTAATGGTTAAGGAATTTTTTTTCAGTGAAATTTTGTACCTCGTTTTCCCCCATTTAGCCACTTCTGCTTTTTTAAAGGAATTCTTTTCTTCAGTGAATTCTCATGACTCTACTACTATTAGGCCAATTCTGTTTTTTTTTTTTTAAGATGTTATCTTCTTCAGAATTTTTTGGGCTTTTTTATCAAGCTATTAATTCTCTTTTCATAATATTCTTATTTGACTTTCCCTTCCAATGTTTTCTCTACCACTGTTATACCTTTCTTTTATTATTTCAGGAATTCTCATTGGTCTTGGATCCAATTAACATTTTTCTTTGGAGTTTTGTTTGTAACTGTTTTAACATTGCTGTATTCTGTGTTTTTGTCTTAGTCTTCCCTGCCACCACAGTAACTTTTTATGATAAAATTCCTTTTTATTCTTCTTGTTTGCTTATCTTTCCAACCTACATGTTGACTTTAAACTTTATGTTAGAGATGGACTCTCTTCACCTGGGGTTTGGGAGGTTCTGTGTCAAACTTCAGAGTTTTTTTGTGTGTTATTCTTTCTTTTTCAATGCTAGTTCTGGCAGAATGCAAGTTTAGAGTGCTTCCAAGGTATGATCAATGAACAGGTGTGATCACTGCTCTTGTGGTCTGACTTCCGGTCTTTAATTAGGAAAGGCCTCTGTTCCTCTACAGCCACAAATGTTGGCACTTTTCTTGGCCCTGGAAGATCCCCTGCTCTCCTGAAACTGCAAGTGCTAGTGCTCCTCCTGGCTAGGAACTGTGACAAGGGCTCCTGTTTCTTTGTGACTAATCATAAGTACTCCTCTCTGCCTGGGAGCTATGACCCTGAATTGTTTTTGGCCAATAAAGTTGCTGATAAGTACTGGTTATACTCATTGCCATTAAAGGCTCCCTCTGACAAGCTGTCTGACAGCCTTAGCATCTCTAAGCTGAGGACTCCAGAACTTGCTGCTGCTTTCACAACTTCCTCCAAGGTCCACGGCTGGTGCCCCTGCTGTGCTCCACATGGGCTCCCATCCCACTCTCTGCCTCTCCAGCCAAGTTTGTACATTGTCTTAGGCCAAAAAAGTCTCAATCTGACCATTTATTGTGTCTGCTGTTGTAAAATTTTATTTGAAAAGTTATTTTAAAGTTATTTTGAGGGGGATGATGAGAGAGTTCAGCTAGTTGCTACTCCACATAGTGCCTTTTCTCATTATCTTTTACTTTTTATGAGAAGTATTTAAATCTTTTCCTATATGTAGACTTGACCTCGTTTCTATCTATGAATCTCTGGCAATGAGAATAGATAGAAGAGGTCATTATTTAACAGGCAAAGGGATATAGTAGTCCTATAAGAAAGAAAGAAAATTATTATGGGGAGAGGGGAGAGTGACTCCTCCTTCTACCCTAGTCAAATCAGGTTGTGTTTTTTTTAATCTATATGCTCAATAGTGCACTTACCACACTGCCAGTATGTAATAAATTATAATTAGTCATAATAGCATCATTATTCTGGGTTTTATTATTAGAAACATTCATTTTTAATGATTGCTTCTATCAGAGATGTGTGGAAGACTTGAAATGTGTTTAATGGTGATATCTCCCACCTTCTAAGCTATTGTGATGTTTTAGTGGGATATAAAAGGACTCCTAATACATCTCCAGCTATGGTCAGAATAACACAGACAGAAAAGGACTAGGAAGGTGACATTTTAAAAATGGTGATTAAAGTGGAGGATTTAGCACTGAAAGGAACCTCACATATCATCAGCCCCTTCATTGGAAAGATTTAGAGATAATGCTTCATAGAGGTTAAGAAACTTCCACAAAGTCACAACAATATTAAGTAACTGAGCCAGAATTCAAAACAAGCTCTTCTCACTCCAGCTCTAGTGTTTTTTCTTCCCACTAAACCACACTCTCGGTAATGACTAATCTTTCAAGTATAATGTTTTATGTCTAGACTATTCTTTTTTCTTAATACTTGATACCTCAAAGATATTCTTCTAAAAATTCCTCTTAAGTATTTAGATTTCACAACATCTACATTTATTGCTTCTGTTTACCCTATTTTCACTTTCCTCCTAAGCCCTTATAATTTGGCTTCTGACTTCATCCCTCAACTGAAACTGACTTTTCTAAAGTTACTGGTGATATAATTGCCAGATGTGATCATGTGCCCTCAGTTCTTACTCTTCTCAACCTATTCAACATTTGCTTCTGTTAAGCGCAGCTTCATGATGATTATACTCTTCTATCCAAGGTCTCAGAACACTACTTGGTTTTTCTCCTAGTAAATCAATAAATTAACTAATAAGCTGTGATTAAATTGTGCTCAATTAATATTTAAAACAAACAATGAAGCAATTTCTACTCACATTGGAAGAGAAAAAAATACTTATATAGATAGTTAAATATTACATATGTGTATTTATATGTGTACACATATAATCTATATGATAATAATAAAGAGAACACATACAAATTAATATGAGGTAGTGAAATATAAAGTTGATAATGAAGAAGGAAGTATTATTTGGAGTAACCACGTTGAATGTAGTGTCTAAATTGTGCTATAAAGAAAGCCATAAAATCTATGAGGTAGAATTGAGAAAAGATTATTTTTGCTGCTGACATAAACATACTTCAGGTATAATATAATATAATATGATGTAATGTAACATAACATAGCAACATAGCCTAATAACATATAATTGGAATAGAGAGGAGAGAGAACAAATGAGGGAAGTGGAAGAATAGAGTATTCAATTATTCAAAGGGTGGTGAGGCAATCTATTTGTGGGGAATGGACACAGCAAAAGACTCCTACACATGATGAGCAGAGAAATGGTCTGATACAGACCATCTGAGAAGGTGAAGTAGATTGGGAATGGGTTATGAAAAGATCTAAATGCAAACTAGAAAAGTTTGTATTTTATCCTAGAGGCAATGGAGAGGGATTAAAGTTTGTGGTGTAAGGGTATGACATGGTCAGATCTATGATTATAAAAAATGAATGACAAGTATGAAGATGAATTAGAGTGGAGAGAAAATTGAGGAAGGAAAACCTGAGGCTGGAAAAAATTGAGAGCCAGGAGACCATAGAAATTATCCAAGTCCAAAGTGATGAGAGCTTGAATTATGGTTATGGATTTTTTAATAAAAAGAAAGGATCAAGGAATAGCTAGGCAGCACAATGGATGAACCATTTGCGCCAAGTCAGGATCTTAGATCTGTATTCAAATCCAGTCTTAGATGCTTACTATTTGCATATCCCTGGGAAGTCATTTAACCCTATTTGCCTCAGTTCCTCATCTGTAAAATGAGCTGTACAATCAAATGGCAAACCCTTCTTGTATTTTTGCCAAGGAAACCACAAATGGGTTTGGGAGAGTTGAATATGACTGAAAATAACAACAGCAGCCACACAACAACAGAAAGTGTCACAAAGAGGTGTAGAAATAGCAGGATTTTATCATTGATTAGATATGTGGATTGAGTAAGTGTGAAACATAGAGTGAAAAACCAATATTATGAATATGGGTAACTGTAAAATGGAGAAGTCTTTGACAAAAATAAGGCAGTTTGGAAACGGGGTAGATTGTGGAGGAGAAAAATGAGTTTTCCCTTAAATATATGAGTTACATGACACAGCAGACAGTGATGGATTTGATCAGGATGGATGATATTGTTCAAAGCTTGCCTCAAACACATTTTTGTTATATTACCCTATGTAATTCCCTAGAATCTCAGAACACTACTTGTTTTTTCTCCTACTTATCAATCAACAAATAACTAAGAAGCTGTTATTAGCTTTTGTTCAGAGTTGAGTATTTAAAACAAAGAAGCAACTGTTACTCTCCAAGAGCTTAAATTACTTTGGGAGAGAAAACATATGTGTGTGTGTGTGTATGTATGTGTGTGTATACATACATATATATATATATATATATATATATATATGTAGTTAAACATCAGAGACAGAGAGATAGAGAAACAGACAGAGACAGACACAGAGAGAAACATAGAGAAAGAAGAAACTTAAGTTTCCTCACTTGTAAAATGAGGATAATACTGGCACAAACCTTAAGATGTTGTTATAAGGATTGGATAACATCTGTAAAGTGTTTTGCAAATAAATACTAAATATTCATAAAAATTATTTTATGATTATTATCATTATCATTATATGTTGAGTTGAATATATTTCCAAGGTATCCAGTTTGAAATACCTGATTAGACATTACAAATGTTGTGCAGAAATGCAGTTCAGGAAAGAGACTGGAATTGGATAAGTCACACTCAGATCAAAATTCAACTTATGCAAGTTGGTATGATTACTAAGAAAAAGAATGTAGAAAAGGAAGAAGGCCAAAGACCAAAATTTGTGTAACAATTCCAATAAGGGGATAAAATATTATACTGAGTCAACAAAAGAGACTGAAAATGAATAATGAGACCACAAAAGAGATTGATCAGTCAGATAGTGGGAGAATCAAACAAAAGTAATAACTGAAACAGGAGTTTTCTTTTCTCAATAATGCCAAAGGAATATAAAGGAGAATATGCTAAATACAAACTTATCTATCTATCTTGTTATTTATTTAATATTTTCCTCAGTTACATTCAAAACAATTTTTACATCTGTTTTTAAGGTTTTTGAGTTCTAGGCTCTCTCCTTTATCCCCACCAATAATTAAGAAACCACATGTGAATTTATGCAAAACATTTCCATAAAGTTGTGAAAGAAAACACAGTTCTCCAACCATAATAAAAATAAAAACCCTCAAGAAAAATTAAGTTAAAAATAGAGAAATGAAGAGAGTAATAGAGAATGCTTTGATCTTCATTCAGATTCGATCAGTTCCTTCTCTGGCTATTGATAGGATTTTTCACCATAAGTCCTTCAGAGTATTTGTAGATGATTGTACTACTGAGAATAACAAAGTCATTTATAGCTGGTCATCCTAGAACATTGATATTACTTTGTATACTGTATATTTCACTTTGTTCATAGAGGACTTTTCGTGGTGTTTTTTCTGAGAGCCTCCATTCATCAATTTCCAAAGAACAACAATAATCTATCAGAGAAACTTGCTTTGAATATTTTTATAATTAATATTGCTAATTCTATTTCTCCCCATTTATTCTCTCTTTCCCTCCACTGTAAGGGTTTTTTCTTGTCTCTTTTTTATGACAGATAATTTGCACTATTACATTTCGCTCCTTTTTTCTCTCAGTAAATTCTTCTCACCCCTTAATTTTATCATAAATTAAAAAATATATATTATCCCTTTATATTCAAGTCACACTTATGCCCCTTCTCTCTTTACATCATATATATATATAAGATATAAATATATATATATATGGTATATGTATATTCCTTCTAACTGCCATAATAATGAGAAATTTCTAATGAGATACAAGTATCATCCTCCCATGTAGAAATATAAATAGATAAAGCTTATTAAGTCCTTTATGATATCACTTTCCTGATTACCTCCTTATGTTTCCCCAGAGTTCTGTATTTGAAAATCAGATTTTCCATTCAAGTCTGGTCATCATGTATGCTTGAAAATTCTCTATTTAATGGAATGATCACCTTTTCCTCTGAAGGATTATATTAAGTTTTTGTGGAGTAAGTTATTCTTGGTTGCAATCTTAGCTTCATTGCTTTCTAGGTATATCACATTCAAAGCCTTCAGGTCATTTACTGTAGTAGCTGTTAAATCTTATGTTATACTGACTATGACACCACTAAACTTGAATTATTTCTTTCTGGAAGCTTGAAATATTTTCTGCTTGACCTGGGAACTGTGAAACTTGGCTGTATATTCCTGGGAGATTTTATTTCGGGATCTCTTTCAGGAGGTGATTGGTGGATTCTTTCTATTTCTATTTTAACCTCTGGTTCTAGAATATCAGGATAGTTTTCCTTAATAATTTCTTGAAAGATGATGTCCAGACTCTTTTCAAGCAAACCATTGATTTTTAAATTATCTCTCCTTGATCTATTTTCCAGGTCAGTTGTTTTTCCAGTGAGATATTTCACTTTTTTCCTATTTTTTTCATTTTTTTTTGGTTAGCTTCCATTTACTCAATTCAATTTTTTTTAAGGAATTATTTTCCTCTGTGAGTTTTTGTACTTCCTTTTCCAACTGGTCAATTTTCCTTTTGAAGACATTCTTCTCCTCATTAGCATTTTGTATTTTCTTTTACATCACTCTCAATTTTTTCCTTAATTTTTCTTCAATCTCTCTTACTTGATATTTAAAGTCCCTTTGAAGTCTTCCATGGCCTGAGCCCCAATTGTTATTTTTCTTGGAGGCTTTGGATGTAGGAGTTTTTACTTTGTTATCATCTTCTGAGTGTATGTTTTGATACTCTGTGTCCTCATAATAACTTTAAATGGTCAAATTTTTTTTTTGGTTTTCTGTTCATTTTTCTAGTCTGTTCCTCTGCTTTTAACTCTTTGTCAAAGTAAGGCTCTGTTTTCAGGGTGGAGGGTGCATTGCCCCAAGGTTCAGGGGTTTTATGTAGCTATTTTCAGAAATCCTTATAGGAATCTGACCACAAGCACTATTTTCTGCCCTGGAGCTGTTAGATGTGTCCCCACCTCATTATACCAGCACCCTGTACTGGGAGGGACTGGGGCTCAGCTGACCTGGTTGGGCTGGGACTGCAAACCAAACTCCTATCCTATTGCCATAGACCCTCTCCACTGACTTTCCAAGACGTCCCTGGTATCTCTGGGCTGAGAGGTCCAGAAGCCTCCAGCACTGCTGCTGATTCAAAGGTCCCACATCACTGATACTGGAGTCTGGACCAGAGTTGGGGCTGGGCTGGGCCTGTGCTGACTGTATGCTGGGCTCCCACTCTGGTTTCACAGACCCTTTCTGCTGACCTTCCAGGTTATTTTTGGTGTCTCTAGGCTGAGAGGTCTGAAAGCCACCAATACTGCCACTGATTCAGGGGTGGATCCAGGCTGGAGCTGAGCCTGGGGCTGCACACCAGACTTCCACCATTTTTGCTGAGCTTCTAAGTTGCTTTCAGCTGAAAAATGTTCTACTCCCCCTTTTTGGATGGTCTGATGCTCTAAAATTTGTTTGGAGTTATTATTTAAAAGCATTTGAATCCCAAAGGGCTTTAAAACTATGCATGCCATTACTGGGTCTGTATCCCAAGGAAATCATAAAGGAGGAAAAAGGACCCACATGTGCAAAAATGTTTGTAGCAGCTCTTTTTGTGGTAGCAAAGAATTGGAAAATGAGTCGTTGAATAAGTTGTGGTATATGAAGGTAATGGAATATTATTGTACTTTAAAAAATGATGAAAAAGCTGATTTTAGAAAGGCCTGGAAAGATTTACATGAACTGATGCTGAGCAAAACAAACAGAATTAGAATTCCATTTGCACAATAACAGTAAGAATGTGCAATGATCAACTATGAAAGACTTAATTCTTCTCAGTGGTTCAGTGATCCAAAGCAATCTCAATAGACTTTGAACAGAAAATGCCATCTGCACCAGAAAAAGATCTAAGGAGACTGAATGTAAATCAACAAATGCTATGTTCACTTCTTTTTTTCTGTTTATTTTCTCTCTCTCATGTTTTTTCCCTTTTGCTCTGATTTTTCTCTCCCAACATGATTCATAAAGTAATGGGAATTAAAATAAAGGAATTTACTATAATTAATAAAAAAAGAAGAATTTGGGAGTTTGGAGCAGTTTGAGGGAAGTTGGGCAAGTTCCACCCTTTATTACACCATCTTGGTTCTGCTTCTATCTATTTGTTTGTCTATCTAGCTATCTAGCTATCTAATTATGATATTCTTTTCATTTATCTTTTTCTATGGAATTAAATATCTTTGTTTTGAATTAATGGGTTCTGGTTTGCTCTAGTAAAACAAATCTATAGGGCAAGATTTTTTTTTCCCTTTTCTATTTACTTATTTAGTTTTCAACATACATTTTTTAAGGTTTTGAGTTCCAAATGTGTTTCTTCATCCCTCCCTTACCCCACATTTTTCCAAGACCTCAAGCAATCTGATGTGGATTATATATATAAATCATTTAATAATATTTCCATATGAATCATATTGGAAAAGAAAAATCAGAACAAAAGGGGGAAACCATGAGAAAGAAAAATTGAACAAACAAACAATAAAGGTGAAAAGAGCATGTTTCAAACTATATTCAGTCTTCACAGTTCTTTTTCTGGATGCAAATGGCATTTTACATCTCATATCTATAGGAATTGTCTTGGACCTATTTATTTTTAAGAAGAGCCAAGTTCATTATAGTTGGTCAACACATAATATTTCTGTTACTATATATAATGTTCTCCTGGTTCTGCTAACTTCACTCGGCATTAATTCATGTAAGTTTTTCCAAGCTTTTGTGAAATCAGCCTGCTCATCATTTCTTATGGAACAATAATATTCTACTATATTCATATACCATAACTTTTTCAGTCATTCCCCAACTGATGGACATTCACTCTTTCTCCAATTCCTTGGCATTAAAACAGCTATTATAGACAATTTTGCACATATGGATCCATTCCCCTTTTCAATAATCTCTTTTGGATACACACCAAGTAGTGACAGTGCTGGATCAAAGAGTATGCATGGTTTTATAGTCCTTTGAGTATATCAACTATGGTTTTGTATAAATGCTGATCAAAACGGTATATCAAATGGAATCACAGAACCCTCATTGATAGGAAACCAGTCTAAAATTGATTTATAATTATATTAATATGCATTATAAATCTTTGCAAGATAGATCCATAATATTTTATTAATTTTGCAGTTATCTTATGTTGACTTGCTCTCTTTTCTTTCTAGCTTTTGTAAGATGTACTCATAAAAGCTTCTAATTTTTATTGGCTTTATTTTATTCTCTGTCTACTTCAGTTTTCTCATCTATAAAATAGAAATGATAATAACATATAGTTCTCAGGGCTGTTGTGAGGATAAAATAAGATAATAAGCACTATATATATGTATATATACATACATATATATATATATATATATATATATATAAGCACTATAGAAATGATGGTCCATAGCAAGGTAAATACTGCAATCTTTTCCACTTTGGCAAACCCTACTAGAGGCTGCATTCTTCTAGCATAGCCCTAGATTTGTGAGTCACTTCCACATAAAGAAGGAGCATTAGAATAAGACTCACTAACTCACTTATTTAGCATAATAAGTGAAATTAATGGAGGGCCAACTCAGAATGGGTAATGCTTTCTGCATCAGAACTGTCAGATTCAAATTCTCTTATAGAGTCAAACATTGAAGCTTGATTTTGAAAAAGAGAGAGATAATTTTACTATCAGTTAAACATTTGACATCAAGGAGTAAGAGCTACTTAGTTGAAAAATATCTTTGAATTTAGATATTGGTAAGAAAAAAGGAGAAAAGGAAGGAAGGAAGGAAAAAAATGAGAAAAAAGGAAGGAAGGAAGAAAGGAAGGAAGGAAAGAAGGAAGGAAAGAAGTTAAATAAGGTATCACTTTTAATTGCTCTTAGTTTTTTGTTTGTTGTTTTTTCTTATATCAGTTTGTAATCTTTTTTTTTCTTCTAAAAATGATAGTCATTTTTGGCTTTGCTTGCAACAATCAAATACTGATATATTTCCACTGATACCACAACCATAACAATTTTGCCTCACCCAATCTACTACCTAGCCCAAGGCTACTTTTCCTAATTTTATTTTTTGGCTGTGTGTATGTGTGTGTGTATGTGTTTGTGTGTGTATGTTTCTGTCTCTGTCTATCTCTGTGCCTTTTTCTCTGTTTCTGTCTCTGTCACTCTGTCTCTCATGTCTCTCTGTGTATCTCTGTCCATTTTTGTCTGTCCCTTTCTGTCTCTCTGTCTCTGTCCCTTTCTCTCTCTGTTTCTCTCTCTCTCTGGCTCTGGCTCTCTCTGTTTGTCTCTGTGTCTCTTTCTTTGTCTCTCTCTGTATGTTTCTTTCTGTGTATCTCTGACTCTCTGTCTCAGTCTCTGTCTCTCTCTCCCTGATTTTCTGTCTCTGTTTCACTTTCTCTCTGTTACACACACACACACACACACACACACACATTGTTCAACCATGTTATGATGCTTGATTGCAATTACCTCCCATTACCTCAGCTCTTTATTTGCACTGTCACCACCTGTGGTGCCATATTTTGAGAAACTTATGGTTGATTGTTCCCTTTCCCTCTACTAAATGTATTTTAATTTGACTTCTATCTATATCTTTCCCCATACATGATCTCAGACAAGATGAGACTTCTAAAAGTGATATCCTTGCAGAATATAAATATTGTAGTGTGATATAATGGATGGTGTATTGGATCTAAATAATAGAAAGCTACCTCTGTCACTATCTTTTGACCATGTGCAAAGTAAGTTAATTTTCCTGTATTTTGGGCTACCTATGAATGGGATTAATTGGATGAAGTTTTCGTAGTTAATGAGAGTGGGCCTAAATCATATGATCCCTAATCCCATAGCTGAAAGAGCAGGCCTTGGACCCTGAGTTGCAAGAAGTCATATGATCTCTAAAGGTTAAAGACCTTAGGTAAGCTACAGAGAGTGACAGGAAATGATGTGACCCACAGGATGCAGAAAACATTGTTGACCATTGGTTAAGGATGGTTACTTCCTTTTAGTCTATCCAGTGAAAAGGCTTGGGTCTTTTGCTATTTAAATCCTAATAAATTTCTGCTTTGTCAGGATCCATGAAAACATGGTGGAAGCTGGGATGCCTCTTGGAGTGCTTGGGCTTTTCACTGCAGGACTAAATAAATACTTTCTCTTTGTACCTGAAGATGTCTCTGATTAGTTATTTTGGGAAAGGGGATCTAGCATCTGTACCACACACCACGTGGGATTTTTTTTTAAACTAAATTATATGTGGGGATAGCTAGGCAGTGCAGTGGATAAAACACCAGCCAAGAAGTCAGGAGGACCTGAGTTCAAATTTGTCCTCAGACATTTAACACTTCCTTGCTGTGTGATCCTGAGTGAGTCATTTAGGCCCAATTGCCTCAGGAGGAAAAAAAAAAAACTAAATTAGATGCGAGGAAATCCGAGATCAATTAATCAATCATTAAACAAGTATTTGTTAAATTCTGGAGATGCAAAGGAAAAAAATTGAAATGATTCTGCCCTCAAGGAGCTTACATATTTTTTTGAAAGACACAATATATGTATACATATACATAAGTATAGAATACATAACTGTGTCTATTCATATATATTCATGATTGTATGCAATGTCTACATACATACTTATATAGATATGTGTTTTGTATAGTATATTATACACATAGGAATAGCTAAGTGGTGTGGTGGATAGAATGGCAGAACTGGAATCAGAAACAGTCCTCTTCTTAAATTCAAATCTAGTCTCAGACACTTATTAGCTATGACATGGGCAAGTCACTTAACCCTGTTTGTTCAGTTTCCTCAACTGTAAAATGAGCTGGAAAGGCAAATGGCAAATCCTTCCAATATCTTTATCAAGAAACCCTGAAAAAGGATCACAAAGAGTCAAACATGACTGGAAAAAATGACAAGATAATGAGTTTGTGTACATAGAAATATATGTCTATACATTTTTTTTTATATTTGCATGTGCATATGTTTGAATAAGCAAAAAGGAATCAACAAATCAAATTGTCTTTAATGGAGAGGGAACCTACAGCTAGGGACATTAAGAAAGACAGCATTTAGAATGTTAAACTTGACTTGAATTGTAAAATAATTAAGGATTCTAAGAAATGAAAATGAGAAATAAATGAATTTTGCACATGGAGCACAATGGGAAATGAAAAATGGGAAAAATAATATCATGTATGAACTTTGTGCCAAATTTGACCAATATATAGAGTGTTCAGAAATAATATGTTACAAGGCAGGAAAATTAGGCTGAAACCAGTTTGTGAAGGGCTTTAAGCAGCAAACCAAGAAGTTTATATTTGATCATAAAAGTAATAGGAAGTCAATAGAACTTAGTGAGACTGGAAATTAGAGGGTTAGATCTGCTTCTTCCTAAAATCATTTTGGCATCTGTGTGGAAGAAGAGTGGGGGTGGGTTGAAAGACTAATTAGAATGCTTTTGCAAGTGAAAGGAGATAAGACCCTGAATGAGGATGATGACTGGAGAGAATGTATTTAATGGAGAGAAGGGAATGGTAAGAGATATAGTGAGGAAGTAGAAACCTCAAGATTTGTAAACTGATTGAATTTGTGGGCCTGTGTAAATGAAGAATTATGTCAAGATTTTTTAACATAGCTAACAACCACAACCACAACAACAAAAAGATGAAAAAACTATATTGAGATCCACATTCAGTCCTCATAATCTTTTCTCTGGATGTGGATAGCTCTTTCCATCACAAGTCTATTAGAATTGGCCTGAATCACTTCATTGTTGAAAATGATCCAGGATAGAGCCATGTTGGTGGAGAATAACCAGATCTTTGAGCTCTTTCTAGTTTTTCTCAGATCATTGACCAGATCAAACCTCTGCACAGGTTTTGGAATGACAGAATACACAAATATTTAGAGAATAACAAATTTCCAGGAGAAGATATCTTGGAAGAACATCAGGAAAGGTCTTTCTCAATTAGGCAGGAGGGGAGGCAGCCCGGCACAGGCACAGTGCGAAGACCAGAATGGAGAGGCCTCCATGGATTGGGGAAATCTACTGGGAAGGCTCTTAACCAAAATACAGCAGTGTTGGCAACTTCGTCCTGGTTCAGAAGCAAGTGGATCATCAGACTACCTGTGAGACTCCAACACAACTACTGAAGACAAATAGTAAGCGTGTGAATACCAGCATAATGTTCGACTTGGTAACACCCATCCATGTGAGAAGGAAGCCAGCAGCACCAATTCTAGGGCAGTGTGAAGCCACTATCACTTGAAGAAGAAGCTTCTGAAAATCTTTCCTTTGCCCTAAGAGCAGACCTTAACCTTTACAAATGAGCAAAGAAGCAAAAAAGAGCTGTGACCATAATAGCTTTTTTGAAGATGGGGAAGAACAGACCTGAAACCCTGAGGTCACTAAAGGCAGAATATCTCTTGCTAAAGTCACAAAGGATGATATGAGTTGGTCTCCAATTCAAAAGGATCTCTTGGAATAATTTGAAAAAGGACCTTAAAAGAGAATGAGAAGAAAAATGAGGAAAGGAAATGACAGCTTTTCAGGAGAGTTTGAAAAAGTAAACATAGAAATTTTCTGAAGAAAGCCCTTAAAAGGAAGATTTGAAGAAATGGAAAAAGAAAACAACTCCTTGAAAAATGGAATTAATGAAATAAAAAGGAGAATAATTTCCTAAAAAATAGAATTGGTGAAAGGGGGAAAAATCCAATGAACAAGGCAACTGATTTAAAAGCTTGATTGGCCACCAAAAATTAGAATTGAACAAATGGAAGTGAATGACTCAATGAGATATCAAGAATTAGTTAAACAAAAAAAAAAGAAGAGAATGTAAAATATTTCATCAGAAAAACAATTGACTTGTAAAACAGATTGAGGATAGACAATCTAAGAATTATTGGGCTACCAGAAAGCCACAATGAAAAAGAACCTAGATAACATCTTTCCAGAAATCATCAAAGAAAATTGCCCCAACTTCCTAGAACCAGAGGGTAAAATAGCCATTGAAAGAATCATTTTGTCTGGGGTGTGGCCAAGACGACAGAGTGTGGATGACTCTTTGTGAGCTCCTCTGATATTCCCTCAAAGCAAGAACAGATTAAGTCATCGGAACTGGTTCTGCAGTGAAAGCTTCCTCAAATACGTGGAGTACAGCACAGTTCCATCAAAACTTACTTTGGAAGAACTCTGGAGCAGTTCTGTTTCAGACAGGCAGAGGATCAGTGCTGCCCTCAAGCGGCAGTGCCCAGTGGGGGTGGGAGACTGGGACTGGAATGGAGTTTGGCAGATTCTAAGCACCTGGGAAGTTCCTGGGAGACACTTGGGCCATTTTGCTCTGCTTGCGGGCAGATGCTTTGGCAGACCTGCCTTTGGTAAAAGGTGGATTGGAACAACTGAGAACAGGGACCTAGGCTGACAAGCCCTGCACTGGAAATCAACTACATGAACTGCCCCAGGGCAAATTGAAGCAGCTGCAGGTCCCCTGCTTTAAACAGACTTCAAGCTTTAAAAAATGAGTAAGAAACAGAAGAGAACTCTCACCATAGACACCTTTTATAGAGAGAAAGAAGGGCAGACCTCAGATTCTGAGGTTCCTAAAAGGAAAGCAATTTCAGAAGAAACCACAAAGGTGTCCATGAGCTGGTCCCTATTTCACAAGGCTTACCTGGAAGATTGCATAAAGAATCTCAAAAGAGAGGTAGAAGAAAAATGTGGAAATGAATTGAGATCAGTTCAAGAAGCATATAATGCCCTGCAAAAGAGATATGAAAAAGACACCAACTCATTGAAAAACAAAATTGGTGAAATGGAAAAAGTCATCAACTCACTGGAAAACAAAAATGGTGAAATGGAAAAAGGCAACAACTCACTGAAAAACAAAATTGGTGAAATGGAAAAAGATAACAATTCATTGAGAAACAAAATTGGTGAATTGAAAAAATACAACAATTCACTGAAAACTAAAATTGGCAAAATGGAAAAAGAATGCAATGAACCAAAAAATTCAATTGGCCAGTTACAAAAGGAGCCAAAAAAGGTAACTGAAGGAATTAATATTTTAAAAATTAACATTGAATAAATAGGAGTGAATGACTCAATAGGACTTCAAGAATCAGTCAAACAAAAAAATGAAAAAAAATAGAAGAAAATATGAAATATCTCCTAGGGAAAATAACTGACTTGGAAAACAGATCTAGGAGAGACAATCTAAGGATTATTGGATTCCCTAAAAGCCACAATGAAAAAAAGAACCTAGATGTTATCTTCCAGGAAATCATGAAAGAAAACTGCCCTGATGTTTTAGAACCAGAAGGCAAAATTACCATTGAAAGAATTCACCAATCACCTCCTGAAAGAGAACCCAAAATTAAAAACCAAAGGAATATAGTGGCCAAATTTCAGGACTATCGCACCAAGGAAAAGATATTGCAAGCAGCTAGAAAGAAACAGTTCAAATACCGAGGAACTGTCATTAGAATTACACAGGATCTGTCATCTTCCACATTGAAGGATCGAAGGGCCTGGAACCAGATATTCCGAAAGGCAAAAGAACTTGGATTACAGCCAAGAATAAGTTATCCAGCTAGAATGAGCATCATCTTCCAGGGAATATGGTCATTCAATGATACAGGAGAATTTCACCTATTTCTAATGAAAAGACCAGATCTGAACAAAAAAAAATTGACCTCCAAACACAAAACTCAAGAAAAGCATAAAAAAGGGAAAAGGAAAGAACTCTTGAGAACTACATTTCTACTATGTAGTTCTTCAGAGTTTTTGGGTTTAATTTGATTTTAGTTTGATAATAATGAAAAAGAAATTAGAGGTGGAAGGGCTATCATAATGGAAAGAGAGAGGAAAGGAGGTAAAAAAGTAAAAAAAAAGGAGGTAAAATCTCATGAAGAGGCATAGAAAATCTAATTGAGGGAAAGAAGTGAGGGCAATGAGCATTGTGTGAATCTTACTCTCATCCTATTGGGCTCTAAAAGAGTATATCAGACACATTTGGTTTCACAGAAAAACTTGCCCCTCCTTACAGGGAAGTAGAAGGGAAAGGAGGAAAAGAAAGGGATAGACTAATAGAAGGGAAAATAGAAGAATTAAGGGAAAGGTGTAAAAAAAGGGAGGAATTCTAAAGGGGGAGGACTGTTAGAGGGAGGTGGTCATCAAAAACACAATAATAGGGAGAGGGGAAGGGAGAAAGGGGAAAGGGAAGAGAAAAACATAACTTTGAGTAAATAGGATGGCAGGGAATACAGATTTAGTTATTTTAACTGTGAATGTGAATGGGATGAACTCTCCCATAAAACAGAAGCAGATAGCAGACTGGATTAAAAACCAGAGTCCTACAATATGTAGTTTACAAGAAACACATCTAAAACATAGAGATATATACAGAGTGAAGGTAAAAGGCTGGAGCAGAATCTTTTATGCTTCAGGTGAACAAAATAAAAAGCAGGGGTAGCAATCCTTATCTCAGATCAAGTAAAAGGAAAAATAGATCTAATTAAGAGAGATAAGGAAGGAAATTATATTTTACTAAAGGGTACCATAGACAA
>JAJPUD010023652.1:924-19709 GCA_023553655.1 Myrmecobius fasciatus
TGATCTTATTGGGAATGGTTCTAGTTTGTCCCCATTACATATGAAGCTTGCTGATGGTTTTAAGTAGATGCTCCTGATCATTTTAAGGGAAACCCCATTTATTCCTATACTCTCTAGTGATTTTAATAGGAATGTGTGTTGGATATTTTCAAATGCTTTTTCTGCATCTATTGAGATAATCATATGATTTTTGTTAGTTTGGTTATTAATATAATTGACAATGCTGCTAGTTTTCCTAATATTGAACCAGCCCTGCATTCCTGGTATAAATTTTACATAGTCATAGTGTGTTATCTTGGGGTTGACTTTCTGTAATTTTATTGGTAATATCTGATTTAAAATCTTTGCATCGATATTCATTAGAGAAATTGGTCTATACATTTCTTTTTCTGTTTTCACCACTCTTGGTTTAGCTATCAGCACCATATCTGTGTCATAAAAGGAATTTGGTAGTACACCTCTCACTATTTTTTCAAATAGTTTATATAGTATTGGAATTAATTGTTCTTTGAATGTTTGGTAGAATTCAAATGTAAATCCATCTAGCCCTGGAGATTTTTTTAAAATTATTTATTTATTTAAATTTTATTTTATTTGCAAAACATATGTATGGATAATTCTTCAGCATTAACCCTTACATAGCTTTCTGTTACAAATGTTTCCCCCCAACTTTCCACCCCTCCCCTAAATGGCAGGATATCCACTACATGTTAATTATGTTAAAATACTTGACAAATTGAATATATGTATACATATTTCCAAACTTATCATTGTTGTGCAAGAAAAATTGTATCTACACGAAAGACATATCAGATAAAGGAAACACAATGTAAGCAAACATCAATTGAGAGTATGAGAATGTTATGTTGTGGTGCACATTTCACATCCCTCTCTCTGGGTGTATATGGCTTCTTTCAGTGAACAATTGGAAGTGGTTTGAAACATTTCATTGTTGAAAAGAGCCACGTTCATCAGAATTGATCATCATATAGTATTGTTGTTGTCGTATATAATGATCTCCTGGTTCTGCTCATTTCACTCAGCATCAGTTCACGTAAGTCTCTCAAGGCCTCTCTGAAATCGTCCTGCTGGTCATTTCTTACAGAAAAATAATATTCCATAATATTCATATAACATAATTTATTCAGCCATTCTCCAATTGAAGGGCATCTATTCAGTTTCCAGTTTCTAGCCACTATAAAAAGGGCTGCCACAAACATTCTTGCACATGTGGGGCCCTTTCCTTCCTTTATGATTTCTTTGGGATATAAGCTGGTCTTACAATTAAAAAAGCTAGAAAAATACCAAATTAAAAACCCTTAATTAAATACCAAATTGGAAATTCTGAAAATTAAAGGGGAGATCAATAAAATTGAAAATAAGAAAACTATAGAATTAATAAATAAAACTAAGAGTTGGTTTTATGAAAAAAGCAACAAAATAAATAAGCCTTTAGTTAATTTGATTAGAAAAAGGAAAGAGGAAAATCAAATTGTTCGTCTTGAAAATGATAAAGGACAACTTTCCTCCAATGAAGAGGAAATTAGAGTGATAATTAGTAGTTTCTCTGCCCAACTTTATGCCAATAAATTTAATAACGTAAATGGAATGGAGGAATATCTACAAAAATATAGATTGCCTAGGTTAACAGAAGAGGATATAAATTATTTAAATAGCCCCATTTTGGAAAATGAAATAGAACAAGCTATTAATCAACTCCCTAAGAAAACATCTCCAGTGCCAGATGGATTTACATGTGAATTTTACCAAACATTCAAAGAACAATTAATCCCAATACTATATAAACTATTTGAAAAAATAAGGAAAGCTGTACTACGAAATTCCTTCTATGACACAGATATGGTGCTGATAGCTAAACCAGGTAGGGAGAAAACTGAGAACGAAAACTATAGACCGATTTCCCTAATGAATGATTGATGCAAAAAATGCAAAAAGAAATGATGCAAAAATTTTAAATAAGATATTAGCAATGAGATTACAGAAAGTTATCCCCAGGATAATACAGCATGACCAAGTAGGATTTATGCCAGGAATGCAGGGCTGGTTCAATATCAGGAAAACTATTAGCATAATGAATTTTATTAATAACCAAATTAACAAAAACATATGATTATCTCAATAGATGCAGAAAAAGCCTTTGATAAAATCCAACACCCATTCATATTAAAAACACTGGAGAGTATAGGAATAAATGGGCTTTTCCTTAAGATGATTAGTAGTATCTACTTAAAACCTTCAGCAAGCATCATATGTAATGGGGTCAAACTAGAACTATTCCCAATAAGATCAGGAGTGAATCAAGGCTGCCCACTGTCACTATTATTATCCAATATTGTCTTAGAAATGGAGATTTTTTTTCTTAGACAGTTAATTAATTTCTTGTTCTATTTCTTTTTTATAAAATGGGGCTGTTTATTTTTTTTTATTTTTATTTTTTTACCATTCTTATATAAAGCTTTTTATTTGTAAAACATATGAGTGACCTTTCAACATTGACCTTTGCAAAAAAACTTTTTTTTCCCAAGCTTTTCCTTTCCTCCCCCCGACTCCCCACCCCTAGATGACAGGTTATCTAATACATGCTAGATAGGATAAATTATATGACAAATACAATACATGTATACATATCTATACAGTTATCTTACTGCACAAGAAACATCAGATCTAGAAAGGGAAGAAGAAAAAAAAACAACCTAAGAAGGAAAACAGAATGCATGGAAATATTCACAGAAAGCGTTAAAATGCTGTGTTGTGGTTCACTCTCAGTTCCCACAGGCCTCTCTCTGGATGTATATCACTATCTTCATTGCAGCACAACTGGTTTGAATCACATCATTGTTGAAGAGAACCATGTCCATCAAAATTGATCATCGTATAGTCTTGTTGCTGTGTATAATGTTCTCCTGGTTCTGCTGATTTCACTCAGCATCAGTTCATGCAAGTCTCTCCAATCCTCTCTGAAATCCTCCTGTTGGTCATTTCTTACAGAACAATAATATTCCATAACATTAATATACCATAATTTGGGGCTGTTTAAATAATTTATTTCTTCTTCTGTTAATCTGGGAAGTCTATATTTTTGTAGATATTCTTCCATGTCATTTAGATTTTCAAATCTGTTGGCATAAAGTTGGGCAAAGTAACTACTAATTATTGCTGTAATTTCCTCTTCGTTAGATTCTCCCTCATCATTTTTGAGACTAGCAATTTGATTTTCCTCTTTCCTTTTTCTAATCAAATTAACTAAATGATTTTCTATTTTTTTGTTTTTTTCATAAAACCAAATTTTAGTTTTATTAATTCAATAGTTTTCTCATTTTCACTTTTATTAATCTAACCTTTTATTTTCAGAATTTCCAATTTGGTATTTAATTGAGGGTTTTTAATATGGTCTTTTTCTAGCTTTTCAAATTGTAAGCCCAATTCCTTGATCTTCTCTTTCTCTATGTTATGCAAGTAAGCATCTAGAGATATAAAATTATCCCTTTTAATTGCTTTGGACGTATCCCACAAATTTTAGTATGTTGTCTCACTATTGTAATTTTCTTGGATGAAATTATTGATTGTGTCTATGATTTCCTTTTTTACCCATTCATTCCTTAGAATTAGATTATTTAATTTCCAATTAACTTTTGGTTTGTTTTCTCCTGGCCTTAAAGTGCATTTGATTTTTATTGAATCATGTTCTGAAAAAGATGTATTTACTATTTCTGCCTTTCTGTATTTGATTTTGAGGTTTTTATGCCCTAACACATGGTCAATTTTTTTATAAGTTCCATGAACCACAGAGAAAAAAGTAAACTCCCTTCTGTCTTTATTCAATTTTCTCCAAAGATCTATCAGACCTAACTTTTCTTCTATTTTTTCTTTTTTTTTTCATTTTTGCTGGACTGATTCTTGAAGTCTTATTGAGTCATTCATTTGTATTTGTTCAATTCTAATTTTTAATGTATTATTTTCTTCAGTTACCTTTTTTAGCTCCTTTTGTAACTGGGCAATTGAATTTTTTTGTTCATTGCAGACTTTTTCCATTTCACCAATTTTGTTTTTCTTTTAATTGGTGTCTTTTTCCATTGCAGTATTTTTATTTTTTTAGTGAATTGGTGTCTTTTCCTATTTCACCAATTTTATTTTTCAGTGAATTGGTGTCTTTTTTCATATTTCTTTTGTAGAGCATTATATGCTTTTTCCATTACTTCTTGCAATGATCTCATTTCATTTCCCCATTTTTCTTCTAACTCTCATTTGAGATTCTTTATGCAATCTTCCAGGAAAGCCTTGTGAAATGGGGACCAGCTCATGTCTCCCTTTGTGGCTTCCTCTGAAGTTGCTTTACCTTTAGAAACCTCAGGATCTGGGTTCTGTTCTTTTTTCTCTCCATAAAAGCTATCTATGGTGAGAGTTCTTTTCTGTTTCTTACTCCTTATTTGTAGTCTGTTAAAAGCATAGAAGTGGCAGCTGCAGTAATTTGCCCTGGGGCAATTTTTGGCTGATTGACTTCTGCTACTGGGCTCTAAGGCCTAGGACTGACTAGTGGGTTACAATCTTCCTTTTACAAAAGGCACATCTGCCAAAGCACCTGCCTGCATTCATGGTAGAGTGGCCTGAGAGTGTTGCAGGGACTTCCCAGGTGCTTAGAATCTGCTACCCTCTGTCCCAGGCCTGGCTTCCTGCCCTGGCCACATGCTGCCATCTGAGCTTGGCAAACTCCCTGACCCCCTGAACATCTATTTTAAAACTCCTCCAAGGTAACATCTACTAGGAGTGTGTTGTAGTCCAAATATTTGTGGGTTCTTTGACTGAAAAATCAGTTTAGAGCCTTAATCTGCTATTGGTTTGAGAGAAGGTCAGAGGAGGACACAGAGAGTCGTGTCTTCTTCACTCCACCATCTTGGCTGTTTTAAATATGTTTCTTGCAAAGAATATATTGTAAGATTGTGGCTTTTAATCCAGTCTACTATTTGCTCCCCTTTTATGGAAGAATTCACCTCACAATTAAGGTCACTGATTATGTATTTCCTGCCATCCTGTTTTTCCCAAGTTATACTTTTCTTTCTAATTTCATCCTTTCCCTCCTCACCAATCTATTGCATATGACAGCCTACCACCTCTCTTAATATGCCCTACCTTTTCCAGTCCCTGCCCCCTTATATTAGTTCTCCCCTTTCCTTCCCCCTTTTTCTCCTACTACCCTATTGGGTGAGACAAATTTGTATTTCAAACTAAGAATGTATGATATCTCTTCTTTAAACTAAATCTGATGAGATTAAGGTTCAAACATTTTATCTCTGTTTATCTCTTCTGTTAGTACAATCTCTTTTCCATCCCTAACTTATTTTTATATCATCACATTAAAGTCAATTTAAAACTACACTCTCTATGTATGGGCCTTCTAACTTCTTTGACAATGATAAATTCTTAACAGTTACATATATCTTCTTTACTTAAGGTTATAAACTTTTTAACAACATTTTTTTTCTTTTTTCCTTTTTTATTCTTCTCTTAAGTTTTATATTTGAAGATCAAATTTTCTGTTCATCTCGGGTCTATATATCAAAAATTAAGAATTTCCTATTTCATTGAATGTCTATCTTTTCACCTAAAAGATAATTTTTAATTTTGCTGGATTATTGATTTTTGGTTGCAGTTCAAACTCCCTTTCATAACATAATGTCATATTCCAAAGCTTACAATCCTTTAATATGTAAATTGTGAAGCTTTTGGGTAATCCTGACCATGTTTCTTCAATATTTGAATTGTTTCTTTCTGGCTGCTTGCAGTATTTTCTTCTTGATCTGATAATTCTGGAATTTAGTTAACATATTCCTTGCAGGTGTCATTTTGAGGTTTCATTAAGGAAATGATTTATGGATCCTTTCAATGACTATTTTGACTTCTGATTCTAGGATACCAAGGCAGTTTTCCTTAATTATTACTTGACGATATTGCTGAGGCTCTTTTGTTCATGATGGTTTTCAGATAGCCCAATAATTCTTAGATTCTCTTTCCTGGATCTATTTTTTTCAGGTCAATTGTTTTTCTACTGTGGTATTTTACATTTTCTTCATTTTTTTTAATTATTAAAAAAGTTTCTTTGACTTACTCTTGATTTTTCATTGAATTCTTCATTTCTATTTGGACAATTGCAATTTTTGATAAATTATTTTTTTCGGTAAGCTTTGTAATTTTAAAGAAATGTTTTGTTTAATGCATTTTTTTCCATTTTGTCCACACTATTTTTAAGGAATTAGTTACTTCAGTCAATTTTTGTGTTTCCTTTTCAAAAGTGTTGGCTTTTGCCAAAACATTTTCTTACTTCTCCTGCAATGCCTTCATTTCTTTTCCCCATTTTCATCACTCTCTCTTTTTAGATACTTTTTTGAACTCTTTAAAGGAAACCTTTTAAACTGGAAACCAGAACTGAGTTGAGTGGAGCCAAGATGGTGAGGTGAAGTCAGGAAGTTGCTTGAGTTGCACTTTACCCACTTGAAACAAAGCCTCTGGACAGAGTCTGACAAAATGAAACCACTTTTTAGTTCAAGATAAATTGGAAAAACTTCAAGAATGATCATTTGCACTGTGGTGAAAACAGGGTTCGGGCCAACTCAGACATATTCTGGGAAAGCCAGTGAAAGAGTCTTAATTAGAGCAAATCAATAACTGAGATCCTCAGTCCTGTCTAAGTGGAGGAGCAGATAAATGGATCAACCCCAAGACTAAGCACAGAAGGCAAACTCTGGGAATCCAGGTTGTTTCGTGAGAAGGACAGCCAAAGCTGCCCCCTGCAAACACAAAAGGCCCCTGAGCTCAAAGCCAAGCTTAAGAGCTTCACAGAAAGCTTGGAACAGCACTCCTTTACCCTAGGAAAAGATCTCCACCAAAAAAATATAAAAAGAAAAGAGGAAATATCAAAAGAAAAGGAATGAAAATGAGCAAGAAACAGAAAAGAACATAGAACAGAAATCTACTATGGAGAAAGAAAAGACCAAAACATCTATTCAGATGAGGAGAAGTTGCCCCATGGTTCTTCTGCAGAGCTAAAGGGGTTTCTCATTTACTAAGCTGGGACAGTGCTGAAGACTTCTCCACTGTACTGACTGGTTTGACCAAGTTCTCAGTGTTTTGCTGGGGTTTAGAGGCTCACAATTTGCCTTCTGTATTTCTATTGCAAGTTTCACAGCTGATCAGTTGATCTGACCTTCCAAACCAGGACTCAGTAACCAATGCTCCTGTACTTTGGCCAGGAGTTTCCTGCTACTTTCCCCAAGCTAGATCTCACCAAGTTTCCCTCTGTCCAACTGAGACATTTTTTCTGAAGTCTTTCTGAGATACCTTAAACTGGAAAATTATTACACCCCAAATGTGTGTGTATTCTGTCACTCCAAAATTTGTTCAGAGGCTTGAATTAGTCTTCATTCTGAGGGAATCCAGGAAGACCTCAGGCAATGTCCTGTCTACTCTACACCATCTTGACTCCACCCCTGATTCGTACATTCTTTTGAATAATATTATTTCATCTCCACTTATACCTGACATTTCTTTACATTTTTTATAATTTGTTGTAAACCTTGTTATGCTAACCATGTTCAATATTTTCATTTGGCTGGAAATTTTCCTTCTGGTATCATCACCAAACACTGTCTATGTTAGTTTGGGGTTTTAATATTCCTGTCCTTTATCAATATCAAACAGCAATAAAAATATACAAAAACAGATGAATTTCTGGGTGAGCAAAATGGGCATAACTTACTAAAATCAGTCACTAGTCCCAAAAGCTGTTATGATTCATTTATTGGGGCAGCTAGGTGGCACAGTGGATAGAGCACCAGCCCTGAAGTCAAAAGGACATGAGTTCAAATCTGGGCTGAGACACTTTACATTTCCTAGCTGTGTGACCCTGGGAAAGTCAATTAACCCCAGTTACCTCAGGGAAAAAAAATTCTTTTGTCACTTAGTACCTGTAACTGGATAGCACATGCTTAGAATTTTTCATTTTCATTATATGCACACAGATTTCTTATTAAGGATAAACCAATGCAAAGGTGGAGCTACATGGAATGTATCTCAGGTATTCATTTCAATGAAATTTGCATATTTTGTTTATTGTGAAAAATGAAATTTACTTATATCAAGGGATTCTAAGGCTTAAATTCTTCCTTTGGCTTTATTTTTCAGTATTGTGTCAATGGATAGTTAACTTGGTATCTTTATAAAAATCCATTCCATTGGATATTTCCTTTATTTATATCCTTCTATCTACAGTAAGATGAAAAGAATTTATCAGGCAATGGATTTGCCTCAATCAAGTTCTTCTATTTCTGGTTGGTATGAAATAATCAATTTTAAAATGTATGTGTTTGCATTTTATGTGGTGAGAGTTACAAAGCAAAATTTATACTCAGACACATAAGGTTAAAAATTATGGATGTTCGTCTTGATAATAGAAACCATTGTCTTATATAAGAAATAAATTGACTAATTTTAGAGGAAAAAAGAATGTAAAACCATGATTTAAAGTAACTAGAAAAGATTTCAAAGATATCTCAGTTTAACCAATATGAAGTTTCTAAAGGAAGAAAATAATGTTTATTAATGGAAAAAGTGATGATGTTAAATGAACACTAATTTGAAAATTGGATGATTATTGAAATATTTACATACATTATCTACTATGTAAACTTTGTTGCATCATATTGCTTCATTTACATCATAAAATAGATAATAACATAATAGGCAGTCATTTAAAAAAATAAAATTCAGTAAAGATTTGGAAAAATCCCCATAAGTAGCAGGTATTTTAGAATGATCAAAATTACATTAAATATATTTCTCCGCATTAGATTTTTCAAGCATCTTTATGTAAAGTGGATTCTTTTTTCCAAACCTTTTTTTCCTATTTTATCCATTGTCGTTAATAAACTTTTCATTCATTTAAAAGATATATACCTGTTGATCTATTATTTTTTAAGCAAAAATTTGGGTAGTTGGAAAGAACTATATGCTATATGCACAGCTATATAGCTGTGAAAGCTTAGCCAAAAGAAATGCATATATATATATGTATATATATATATGTTTGCTGAGGCAATTGGGTGACTCACCTAAGGTCACATAGCTAGAAAGTTTTAAATGTCTGAGACCAGATTTGAACTTTTCAGCTATGATACTTTTCAAAGAAAAGCACCTGGAATAGTTTTGCAATTAAAATAATGCATGACACTTTAGTGGCTATTTTCCTCCATTTTGACACAAAATTTACTTTCTCACTTACTCTCTATGTATCCTCTATCTCCATTTTTATATACACTGAGGATCTTTTTATATCTATATCAGTCTATATAGCTGATGAGTTATCTTCATTTCTTTATTAATGGATTCTACTCACATTGTCCTACTTACATTATGTTATTATTTTGTTTCTGTGCTTCATTTCATTTGTTGGGAGAGCTGGCTTACCATTGAAGATAAACAGATACATTGAAATTTAATGAATGAATCAACCCAACAAGAAGCATTTCTTAGTATAAGAAGAATATAAAAGATGAAATAATTCCTGCCAGCAATGAACTTTCATCATAGCAATTGAGACCTAAAGTACATATATAAAGAACTAATACACATAGAATCCATAAAATTAAATAATAAGTACTAAATTTAAAGCAATTTATGGGAGAAGCTCAAGAGGAGATTGTTAAGTAGGTGTTAAGGAAATCATTAACGATTTCATACAGAAGATATTGCTTTTGTCATGTCTTATAACAACAAAAAGAGCATGAAGTGAGGGATGATTAGTCAAGAATTAGTGGAGAGGTGGAGGCAAGATGGAAAAGTAAAGGCAATGACTCTCCTAAGCTCTCCACTCAACTCCTCTAAATACCTTTAAATAATGACTCTAAATTCTAGAGCAGCAGAACCCATGAAAAGACAGAGTGAAACAATGTTCCAGTCTAGGACAAATTGGAAGGTCAGCTGGAAAGTTCTGTTGCACCAGGGAGAGAGAGTGGATCATAGTAGAGTGAAGGCTGTATCAGCATGGCCCACATTCCAGCAAACCAGGAACAGGATGGGTTATTGAACTAGTGACAGCAGTTGTTATTTCCAGACTTCTCAGACCACAGATGTTAAAGATAAGTGTCAACCTTTTTCTACAGTTCAGTCTAAGACATACAAATAGAGTTGGGTTGTATCTGTGCGTTTGCTCCTCCTAAGAAGGCCAACATGTATATCTATATTTGAGAGCACAGTAAGAATTTAGTTCATGGTGGGCATAGGCACAAGGGGTTATAACGACAAAAATCACAAATGTGTGGGGTGTATATATTCACATTGTGGTCTGATCAGCTTAACAAAACAAATATAACAGGTCAAGATGTGGGAGTAATTTCATAGTGGCCTTATCACATTATTTCTGGACCAGGCACTTTTGCAGAAGTTGCATATTGATTACTTCAGGTTTGGCCATTGGCCTGGGAATCTATATGTGCCAGTCTGAGTTAGTTTAGTGGCATATCACGGGAAATCCTGTTTTTGCATGTGAAAACTGCAAGGAATTTCTCATGTGTACAGTTTAAGGAATGCCCAATTTGTCTCCTACTTCCTGTTCTTAGGTCAGTGTGACCTTCTCTGGATAGTAGAGAAACTTGAGCAAATCTAGGTGGTTAGTAGAAATGATTAACCATTTCTGTTTCACACATCTTACAAGATTGGTAAGAAAATCTTCTTGTACCTGAGTGAGAGTGGAGCACACTCTAACATAGGCCTTATCATAACAACCCTTACTGACACAGCCCCAGGCCTATCCCCAGAGATTGGGAACCATTGAATTAGCAGCATTGGCCAGGACTTTTCTCTCAACCCACAGATAGTAAAAATGTTACACAGTAGGTCAGAGGATTTTTTCTCTTTGCCTGCACCTGGATCAAGGTTGCAGTGTTGAGTGGCAGTCCCAGGATGAAGAGGGGCAATAGAATAGAAGAACTTGCAGTCAGATTGGAGCAGTGATCATCCTAACAGTTTCCATATAAAAAAACAATTATTTATGATCTCACTGACCAGAGCACACTCCAGGAGAGAAGTAAACACATTTCTTCTTAAATCATAGCACATTGGAAGAACTGAAAAGTTGCAGATCACTACATGTATCTCTGAAAAGAGATGAACAAAAACCCTGAAGCTTGGGACAATTCAGCTTACATCCTGGAAGCATAGCCTACTTTAATAATGAGTAAAATGTAAAGTAATATGCTGGGAACTGAGAAAACAACAAAAAATTCTGTCAAAAACAATAAAAGGTTATTATAGTGACAAGGAAGAACAAAACACACATTCAGAAGATAACAGAACTCCAAGTAAAATATCACTTGGCTTCAGGTTAGATGGAACAACTCAAAAAGGATATTCTAAATTAAATGACAGGTAGAGGCAATGTTTGGAAGAGAAATGAGAGTGATGCAAGAAAATCATGAAAAATAAGTCCACAGGACTTAAAGGAGACACACACAAATAATGAAGAAAAATAACACCATAAAAAAACAGACTAAGGTCAAATGGTAAAGAAAGTACACAAAACCAGTGAGGTAAAGAATACCTTAATAGTAGAATTAAACAAATGGGGAAAGAAGCTATAAAAGCTCACTGTAGAAAATAATTTTTTTTTATTAATACTTTTTTATTTGCAAAACATATGTATGGGTAATTCCTAAACATTAACCCTTACAAAGCTTTCTGTTACAAATTTTCCCCCCTACTCCCCACCACTCCCCTAGATAGCAGGATATCCACTACATGATAATTATGTTAGAATATTTAAGAAATCAAATATATGTATAGTTATTGCCACATAACATTGTTTGTGTAGGAGAAAGCATATCTATAAGAAAGAATAATCCAATAACGGAAATACAATGCAAGCAAACATCAATAGAGAACATGAAAATGTTATGTTGTGGTCCACATTTCACATCCCTCTCTCTGGGTGTATATGGCCTTCTTCACTGAACAATTGGAATTAGTTTGAAGCATTTCATTGTTGAAGAGAGTCATGTCCCTTAGAACTGATCCTCATATAGTACTGTTGTTGCCGTGTACAACGATCTCCTGGTTCTGTTCATTTCACTCAGCATCAGTTCATGCAAGTCTCTCCAGGCCTCTCTGAAATTGTCCTACTGGTTGTTTCTTACAGAGCAATAATATTCCATAACATTCATATACCATAATTTATTCAGCCACTCTCCAATTGATGGGCATCCATTCAGTTTCCAGTTTCTAGCCACTACAAAAAGAGCTGCCACAAACATTCTTGCACATGTGGGGCCCTTTCCTTCTTTTATGATTTCTTTGGGATATAATCCCAAAGAAAATAATTTCTTAAAAAATAAAATTGAACAAATGGAAGCCACTCCTAATTGCAATGACAGTGATAAGATTCTAATGAGTTATAGCTATTATCTTCCCATATAGGAATGTAAACAGATAAATCTCTTATTAAGTCTCCTTTGATATTCTTTTCCTGATTATCTTCTTATGTTTCTTCTGAATCCTTTATTTGACAATTAAATTTTCTGTTACACTATGGTCTTTTTATCACAAATATTTGAAACTCCACTATTTCATTAAATTTTCATCTTTTCCCCTGAAAGATCATATTCATTTTTGTTGGCTAGCTGATTCTTAGTTGTAATTCTAGCTCAATTACTCTCTGGAATATCATGTTCCAAGCCCTCTGGCTCCTTAATCTTAGAAGCTGATAAATCTTGTGTTTTCCTGACTATGGCTCCAATATACTTGAATTGTTTCTTTCTGGATGCTTGCAATATTTTTTCCTTGACTTGGGAGTTCTGGAATTAGGCTATAATATTCCTGGCAGTTTTCATTTTGGGATCTCTTTTAGGAGGTGACAGTTGGATTCTTACAATTTCTATTTTATTTCTGGTTCTAAAATATCAGGAGAGATTTGACAATTTTTGAAAGATAATGTACAGGCTCTTTTCTGACCATGACTTTCAGATAGAACAATTTTTAAATGATCTCTCCTAGGTCTATTTCTCAGGTCAGTTGTTTTTCCAATTAAATATTTCACATTTTCCCCCTATTTTTCTGTTGTTTGGTTTTGCTTTATTGTATCCTGATTTCATACAAGGTTATTAGCTTCCATAGATCCAATTATAATTTTTAAGGAATTATTTTCCTCAGTGAGATTTTGTACCTCCTTTCCCATGTGACCAATTTTGCTTTTTTTAAGGAAGGCATTCTTCTTTTTTATGTTTCCATTTGCACCAGTCAGTTTTTTTTCCCTATTTTTTCCTCCATCTCTCTTACTTCATTTTCAAAATCTCTTTTGAGTTCTTCCATAGTTTGAGATGAATTTTTATTTTTTCTTCAAATCTTTGAATGTAAGAGCTTTGACTTCATTATCTTATGAGTGTGTGTTTTGATCTTTTTTTTTTTTTTTGTCACCGTAGTAAATCTTCTTTGGCTTGTTCCCTAACTTTGCTATTTCCTTGTATGCAATGTAGAATTACCTAGTATTTATTATGGTCTTTCTGCTTTTGTTCCTAACTAAACATTAGTTATCCAGAAACAAAAGAGCTAAAGATGGAAATGCACCTTCATGCAAAAAAAAATTTCCACAGATACAATGGGATAAAAGATCTAGAAAGGAAAAGTATTTCAGAAGCCATCTATCCAATCCCTCTCATTTAGAAATAACAAAACCAAAGTCAATATGTTAAGGATCAACAAAAATATGACTAAATCTGGATTGTCTGACTCTGAATCTATTCTTCTTTCTACTATAATATACTTCATTAAGAAATGAATGTATGTCTTTTGGTCACAGTGCGCCCTCCCAAATTTATATTTTAGGAGAAAATGTAGCTATGTCCAAAAATATTTCTGAAAACAACCCAACTAAATATTTTGCACAAAAGTATTGGAAGCTGAAAATGTTTTCTCCAGATGACCTTAAATGCCATTTATAATAATTTCTTAAAACAATGGCATTTTAATTGAGTCAAATTTAATGGAATTAATGTGTGTAAATTATTAGCATGTGTCTCAAACAGCTGGAGCAAATTAACATGATTATATTCATTTACTCTGCTTTACACATGTCAGGAATATATCTAACAAAAGCTTATTTTAAAATAATAACTTTTATATATTACTATGTTCCACTGGATTTGTGATATAGAGATTGCAATCCTTTTTCTCCTCATCCTGTTTTCCCATAAGGTTTGTATAGGAGCCCCACCTAAGAATGCTCAAGTATTTTCCTTTATCTTTTTAACATTGAATAAATGCTAAATGAATTACTCGGCTGTTTCAATAATTCTGCTTGAAGGGTTCAAAGATATTTCTGATCACAGATGTTTCTTATAACATCTTTTAAATTTATTGTTGTACAGAGTGAATGGAAAATGAAATTGAGGTGGTTTTGCAGATAGTTGTGGAAATTGGTGGTGGTGGTATGGACAGAAAACCTCTAATCAACAATCAATGTAAACCAATTCTTTAAAGTGAAATGAAAAGTTAAAATAGACTATGCAAAATGTAACATACTTGAAACTTTAGGTTTTATAAGAAGCCATTACTTGCAACTTTTTCATTCAAGGCTAATGTTATTGCTGGAAATCATGTAAGAGGCAGCACTTTTAGTATCAGACCTATGAGCATTTTACAATCTGAAATGTAATAAGACTGGAAACTGAAATTTATGAATGTGTATTAGTGCTGTGAGGAAAATGTGGATATAAGGTGAGGGTCAACAAACACAAGGGTGGTAGCTGCAAATTAGCCTCAAGAACAAACAACCAATTGCTATTCTCCTGCTTTTCTATGAGGTTTAACATCCCACTCAGAACAAAAATGTGGCAGTACCATTTTGTACTGAAGAAATGCAATAGAACTTCTCCAGTGAAAACATGTTTATTTGCCATAGATGAAAAAAAAAAAAGAAAAAGAAAAGAAAAGCATCTTAAGCAACTAAGAAAGCCCTTGCAAAATTTAATTTTCTGGCTGTCACTTTATAATGACACTGATTCTGGTTAATTCTCTCTTCCATGAACAAGATAGTCTATTTGATATCTCTTTTAGAATAGTCATCCTTTTCTTTTTATTGTAGTAAGTTTACTTATTTTTAATACACATTGCATTTTGAATCATGTTGTGAAAGAAAAAATGTAACAAAAGGGAAAAACCATAGGAGAGAGAAAAAAAAAAAAAAAAAAAAAGTGAACAAAAAAACATGTGATTTTACATTCAGTCTACTTACATCTTTTTCTGGATGCAGATGGCATTTTCTGTCCAAAATCTATCGGGATTTCCTTGGATCATTGAACCACTGAGAAGAATAGTCTTTCATAGTTGATCATTAAGCATTCTTGCTATTGTTGTGTAGAACATACACCTGGTTCTGATTGTTTTGCTGAGTAGCAATTCAAGTAAATTTTTCCAGACCTTTCTATAACCAATTTGATCATCATTTTTATAGAAAAATAATATTCAGTTATCTTTATGTATCACAACTTGTTCTACCACTCCCCAGTTGGTGGACATCCACTCCTTTTCCAATTCTTTGCTACCATAAAAAGAGCTACTGCAAACATTTTTGTACATGTGAGTAATTTTCCCTTTTTTATGATTTCCTTGGGATAAATACAATGCTGGATCAAAGGGAATACACAATGTTATAGGCCAATGTGGATAGTTGCAGATTGCTTTCCAGAATGGCTGGATCATTTCACAACACAAAACAATGCATTAGTGTCCAAATTTCCTCATACCTCCTCCAATATTTATTTTTATCTTTTCCTATCATCTTAGCCAATCTGAGAGGTGTGAGCAGGTATCTCAGAGTTATTTTAATTTGCATTTCTCTAATCAAGCTTTAGTTAGAGGCTTTTTATAAAACTATAAACGAATTTAAATTCAAAATCTGAAAATTGTGTGTTCATATTCTTTTACCATTTATCAAGTGAGGAATGACATATTCTTACAAATTTGAAATGCTTTTTATATAATTTAGAAATCAGATATTTATCAGAAACACAGTATGTAAAGATTTTTTCCCAGCTTTTTGCTTCCCTCTTAATCTTGTTTCTGTTGGTTTTGTTTGTGCAAAAACTTTTTACTTTAATGTAATCAAAGTTGTCCATTTTGCATTTCTTATTGTTCTCTAATTCCTCTTTGATAATAAATTCCTTCCTTCTCTAAATACCTGATAGGTAAATTATTCCTTGTTCAACTAATTTATTATGATATCCTACTTTATGTGCAAAACATGGATCCATTTTGAATTTATTTTGGTATGAGGTGTAAGATGTACATCTATGCCCAGTTTCTCACATATTATTTTCCAGTTCTCCCAACAATTCTTTTTTCAAATACTGAGTTCTTATTCCAGAATTTGGAATTTGGGAGGTTTATCAAATACTAGACTACTATAGGTCTTGATTATTTTATCATGTGTATCTAATCTATTTCACTGATCAACCACTGTATTTCTAAGCCAGTATTAAAAGGTTTTGATGACTGTTGTTTATAATATAGTTTTAGATTTGGTACTGGTAAACCACCATTCTTTGTATTTTTTCATTAATTCCCTTCATATTCTTGACTTTTTGTTCTTCCTGATGAATTTTCTTATTATTTTTCTAATTCTATAAAATTATATTTTGGCAGTTTGATTGGTATGGCATTGAAAAAGTTGATCAATTTAGGGAGGATTTTCATTTTTATTGCATTAGCTTGTCCTTGTATTGAACAGTAGATATTTTTCCAATTGTTTAGATCTGATTTTATTTGTGTTCTAGGATTCTCTATGTATATCATCATATCTGCAGCAAGTGATATATATATCATTCTGCTTTAAATGTGTTTCTTATAAACAACATATTTTAGGGTTCTGGCTTTTAATCCGGTCGGCTATTCATTTCCATTTTATGGGAGAGTTCACCTCATTCACATTCACAGACTAATTCTATATTTCCCACTATCTTATTTACCTCAAATTGTGCTTTTCTCTTTCCTTTCCCCCTTTCTCTTCTCCCCAGTATTTTGCTTAAGATCTCCACTTGCTTCAAGGAGCTCTTCCTTTTTATAGCGCCTATCCCTTTTTTACACCTTTCTTCTAATACTTCTGTTTAACCTTCTATTAGTCTTTCCTTTTTTTTCCCCTTTACCCTGCAACTTCCCTATGAGGTGACAGAAGTTTCTATGTGAAACCAAATATGTCTATACTCTCTCTTTGAGTCAAATGTGATGAGATTAAGATTCACACAATGTAGGGGCGGAGCCAAGATGGTGAACTGCAGACATCATTCTCTGTGAGCTCCTGAGACCTTCCCTCAGACCCAGACAAATTGAGCCTCCGAACTGGTTCTGGACTGAGGGCTCCATCAAACACTTGGAGTACAATGCACTTCTATGAAAAATGTATTTTGAAAGAACTCCGGAGAAGGTCAGTTTCAGACATGCAGAGGATTGGCAGCTGGCCACAATCACACTCCAGCATGCCCAGGGCAGAACAAGGGGCTGGGACAGAGCGGCAGATTTTAGGGACCCAGGAAGTCCCTGAAAGACACATGGGCCACTTTGCTCTGCTTGCAGGCAGGTGCTTTGGCAGATCTGTCTTTGGTGAAGGGTAGATTGAGAACAGCTGAAAGTGTGGTCCTATTGTGGATCTAGCCCGACTAGCCCCTCATGCGGAAGTCAACTCCGCAAACTGCCCTAAGGCAAATTGAAACAGCTGCCGGTATGCACTTATTCCTCAGCTCAAAAACATGAGCAAGAAGCAGAAGGAGCTCTCACCATAGACAGCTTTTATGGAGAGAAAGTAGGGTAGACCCCAGATCCTCAGGTTCTGAAAAGAATCCCAGAGGAAGTCAAAAAGGCTGACATGAGCTGGTCCCCCTTTCAAAAGGCTTACCTGAAACATTGCATAAAGAATCTCAAAAGAGAGCTAGAAGAAAAATGGGGAAAAAATTGAAATCAGTGCAAGAAGAAAATAATGCCCTGCAACAGAGATGTGAAAAACTAGAAAAAAAGACTGGTGAATTGGAAAAAGAAAACAATTCACTGAAAAACAAAACTGGTGAATAGGAAAAAGACAATTCATTGAAAAACAAAATTGGTGAAATGCAAAAAATCACCAATTCACTGGAAAATTAAAATGGTGAATTGGAAAAAATCAACAATTCACTGGAAAACAAAAATGGTGAACTGGAAAAAGACAAAAAATCACTGAAAAATAAAATTGGCAAAATGGAAAAAAAATGCATTGAACCAAAAATTGCAATTGGCCAGTTGCAAAGGGAGCTAAAAAAGATAACTGAAGAAAATAATACTTGAAAAATTAAAATTGAACAAATAGAAGTAAATGACTCAATAAGAATTCAAGAATGAGTCAAACAAAAACAAAATAAAATGAAAAAATAGAAGAAAATATGAAATATCTCCTAGGAAAAAGAACTGACTTCGAAAACAGATCCATTAGAGACAATCTAAGGATTATCGGACTCCTTGAAAGCCATGAAGAAAAAAAGAACCTTGATGCTATCTTCCAGGAAATCATGAAAGAGAATTGCCCTGATGTTTTAGAATCAGAAGGCAAAATTGGCATTGAAAGAATTCACCAATCACCTCCTGAAATAGACCCCAAAATCAAAACCCCAAGGAATATCGTGGCCAAATTTCAGGACTATCACACCAAGGAAAGGGTATTGTAAGCAGCTAGAAAGAAACAGTTCAAATACCGAGGAACTGTA
>JAJPUD010023653.1:5346-19708 GCA_023553655.1 Myrmecobius fasciatus
TTAGTCCATCTTTCCATAGTCCTTTATTGAATATAATTTTTATTGCATTGTGGTCTGAAAAGGAAGCATTTACTATTTCTGCCTTTTTATATTTGATTGTAAGCTTTTTATGCCGTAATATGTGGTCAATTTTTGTGTAGGGGCCAGGTACTGCTGAGAAAAAGATGTATTCCATTCTGTCCCTATTGAATTTTCTCTTGTTTTTCTAGGATCCTATTAACCTCCCTAGTTTCTTTCCTGTTAATTTTGTGGTTAGATTTGTTTGATTCTGAGAGGGGAAAATTGAGATCCCCCACTAAAATAGCTTTGCTGTCTATTTCTTCTTGTAACTGGCTTAAAATCTCTAAGAATTTACCTGCTATTCCACTTGTTTTTACACATTTATTATCTTTACTACGTCCTTATGTATGGTACCTTTTATCAATATGTACTTTCCCTTCTTTTTTTTAATGAGATCTGTTTTTTTTTTTATTTTTGCTTTATCAAAGATCAAAATTGCTACCTTTTTCAAAATTTCAGTTGAAGCATAATAAATTATGTTCCAGCCTTTTATCTTTATTCTTTATGTGTCTCTCTGTGTCAAATGTGTTTCTTGTAAACAACATATTGTAGGATTCTGTTTTTTTAAATCCATTCTCCTATTTACTTTTATTTTATGGGAGAGTTTATCCCATTCACATTAATAGTTATGTTTACCAACTCTATATTTCCCTCCATCCTATTTTCTGGCCTGTATATCCTGTTGTCCCCTCTTTCCAAGCACTCCTTAAACTTGTGTTTTTGTTTGTTTGTTTGTTTGTTTTACCAATTCCACCCATTATCTTATCTCCTATCACCCTTCCTCCCTTCTCTTACCTTTTTTCCTAGGGTTTCTACCCTTCCTTCTATCCTTCCCCTTCCTTTTCTTTTTCTCTTTCTCCTCCTATTTCTTTATAGGATTCAATAAATTTCTATGCTCAACTGAATGATTTAAGTTATTCCCTCTTAATGTCCAAACTGATGAGATCAAGTTTCAGACAATGCTCATTCCCCTCCCTTCTTTCCCTTGATTGTAATAGGTCTTTTGAGTTTTTTGGGTGAACCAATTGTCTCATTATACTTCCCCTTTCCACTTTTTTCAATACAGACCATTTCCCACCCACTAATGTCTTTTACTTAGATGTCATCACACCAGCAACATTTACAACTACACCCTCAGTCCATATGATGCTCCCTTCTTTATTCTCTAGTGTCTGATAAAGTTCTCAATAATTATAGATATTGTTTTCCTATCTAGGGGGGTAAATCGTTTAACTTTTAAATATATATTTTCCCTATTTATATTTCTATAGTTTTCTTGCATCATGTGTTCCTAAATTATATTTTCTATGTAGTTCTGTTTTTTTTTTTCAATAGCAATTATTGAAAGTCTCTCATTTCATTGAAGCTTCATCACCTCTTTGACAGACGATGCTGAGTCTTTCAGAGTCATTAATTGTAACTCCAGGTATTTTGCCTTCTGAAAAATAGTATTCTAGACCCTCCAATCCTTTATTGTAGAGGCTGCCAGATCCTGGGTAATCCTGAATGTTGCTCCTTTATATTTGAATTGTTTTTGTCTGGCAACTTGTAATATTTTTCCTTGAGATCATAGCTTCAGAGTTTCACAACAATGTTCTTTGAGATTTTCCTTGTAAGACCCCTTTATAGAAGTGAGTGATGGATTATTTCATTGAGTATTTCTCCCTCTGTTTCTAGAATATTGGGGCAGTTTTCCTTAATGATATTTTGTAGAATAGTATGCAGGCTCTTTTTTTTAGTTATGGCCTTCAGGCAGTTCAATAATTTTTAAAGTGTCTCTTCTGGATCTATTTTCCAGGTCTGCTCTTTTATCAGTGAGGCATTTCAGATTTTATTTCATTTTTTCTTTGTGTTTTAGTTTGCGTGACTGATTCTCACTGTCTCACCAAGTCATTAGTTTTCATTTGCTCTGTTCTAGTTTTTAATGTGTGATTTTCTTCAGTTAGCTTTTGTATCTCTTTTTCACATTTCATTTATTCTACTGTTTAAGTAGTTGTTTTCTTCACACAATTTTTTACTTCCTTTTCCAAACTGCTGACTCTCTCATGAATACCTCTGATTACTTTTCTCAGTTTTTTCTTCTGTCTCTCTTACTTGCCTTTTAAAGTCTTATGAGCATTTCCAAGAAGCTTCTTTGGGCTTGAGACCAATTCCTATCATTCTTTGAGATTTCTTCTGTGGACATTCTGTTCTCCTTTGAGTTTGTGTTTTGGTCTGCCCTGCCACCAGTGTAGCTTTCTATTGTCAAGGTTCTTTTCTATTTCTTGCTCCTTTCCTTTTTTTTTTTATTTCCTCTTTTTTTTTTTATCTTTACGGTTGAGCTCTGCTCCTGGGGTATAGGTGGCGCTGTCCCAAGCTTCCTGTGCAGCTCTGAGCCTTGGCTTTGAGCACAGGGTCCCCTTGTCTTTGGAGGGGGTAGTTTGCCTGCTCTGTTAAGGAAACATTTGGGACTGGAGGCTGCCCCCTGCTGTGCTCCTCCACTGAGCCAGGACTGGGGGCCTTAGTTGCTCTCTCACAGGCTTTTCCTTAGTGTGTCTGAGCAACTCTTTTCAACTCAGTGAGACTCTTTTTGAAATTTTTTCAGTCTATCTTGAACTGAAGAGTAGTTTTGTTCCATCAGATTCTGTTCCAAGGCTTGGTTTCCTATGCTGTTCAAGGGAAACTATTAATGTAGCTTTAAAAGGAACTAAATATTATAATAGGAAAATTTAAGGGAAAATACATTCGAAGTATGAAAGAGGAACTACAAACACCAAAGAATGAGAGGGATGGTGTGCAAGATCACTTTGGATATTGCATCATAATGTATCTGAAGAGAAGGAATTGAGCTGACTAGGTATATTGCAGTCAATGTGAAAAGACTTTAGATTCAAAAGAATTTGTATTTGATCCTAGAGATGAAAGAGAGTTGTGGTTTATTGATCATGTAAGTAATATGGTTTATATATTAGGATGATTATTTCAACAAATTGATGGAGAATGACCTGGACAGAGGAGAGGATTAGGCAGAAAGACCAATTAAGTGGCTATTGCGATAGTTAAAGCAGAAAGAGATGAAATCCTGATTTGATGTAGCCATGTGAGTGAAAAGTGTGGATGAGATCAGTCATGTATTTGCTGTCTGTCTGTGTATGAAGGTATGTCTCCCTTCATAGAATGTAAACTCCTTATGGGAGAAAAAAACAAAAAAAAAGTCCTCATTATTTATCTCTATATCCCCACTCCATGGTATTTTTACCCATAGTTTTCTCATTTGAAAGTTTGTTTTCACAAAAAATGAACTAAGTAATTATTCTATATTAGGAGCTAGTTTTGGGTCAGCCATCATATACTATTAATCTCCCAGCAATTTTCTAAAAATGTTATGTTTTTCTACAGTACTGGAAAATGCCGTCATGGCACATTTATTTACTCAATTCCTTCCTTCCATCTTATCTCCATAAAGTTAATAAATTTGCATTTAAATGACAGAAGAAGAAGAAGGGGAGGAAATATGGCTTTTGGATTCTGCTGGAAGTAAGATCAAATATTATAGTTGCTATTCCCAGGAGTGTAATTCCTCTCCATGCTATATCTTGGAAGGGTTGGTCAGAGAAGTGTCCATTGTTAACAGTTTTTCACACTTTTACTTTCTCTTTATTTATAGGATAAATTGCTTTGTGTGGATAGGCTAAATTATCTCACTTTATCTGCTCTAACTAAGCCTTTCAAGATGCTCCTGTTTTTATGCTCCAAAGAAATGCAAAAGGAAAAAAAAGTAGATGAGTGAAAACATCCATATTTCTTCTAAGTTGAGCATCAGTATAGGAATATATGTGGGAGAGCAATATGTAGTGAAATATGGTACATGTTATAGACATTTCCCAGATTACCTACATTTTTTTATATATCCTGTAATACATAGAGAATGTAAGTGGGAAGTGAAATGTTTCAGGCAATATTACCTGCTAGTGACAGAATAATATAATAAATATTTGCAAATCTGCAAGTTATTAATCTATTTCAGGCTAGTTAATTTCAATGCATATTCATTCATACCCTATGAATTGATAATGAATCATCTGCTTGTAAATGTCTCACTTTTCTTTCTTTTGCAAAGTACTATTTGTCAAGAGTTTGAAAATGGGCAGCAATATGGTAAAGGGTTTCTAAATATTTCAGCAGAATTACAATCAGCCTGAAGTGAACATTAATGTTTGTATTCATGAAAATCATTATTGTTTGAGCATTAAAAAAACCTTTTTTCTGTAATTGGTAACACATATTGGCTGACATATCATCATGCATATTTTATAAAGTGTCTGATTATTCTATTTGATGTCCTGAAAACTTTGAAGTTAATTAACCTTTCTTCTTTTTAACTTAAACTTTTGAAAAACAAACTCAGATGTTTTTGTCATTATATGTGGTGTCCTATGTTCAAATAACTGGATTCTCAGAAGGTAACATAATGCCTGGAGACCCTCCAATGATTGCCTAAGAGAAACTGATACTCCTGAAAGGAGATACAGTTTGGGGGAAAAACTACTTGGTATTTGTAAATATGCTTAAAAGTAATATACTAATTCTTTTTTTAATAGTTTTTTTTTTGTGAATTTTGCAAGCATTTATTTTCTCTCCTTGCTTCTTCTCTCTCCTTTCCCCCACCATAATCTAAGGATATTTTTTGTTCTGTCACTCAATCAAACCCAACTCTATGTGATCTCATGTTCTTTTGTCAATGGGGTTTTCTTAGCAAAGAAATTAGAGTTTGCCATTTCTTTCTCAAGTGTGTCCTTATTTCACTAAGGAGAAACTGAGCAGGTAAAGATTAAGTTACTTGCCTAGGATTACATAGCTAGTATTTGAGACTGGATTTAAACTCAGACTGGTACTCTCATTCTACCACATAGTTGCCCCGATCTAAGGATATACAGTCCAGCAAAAATAAATTATCACACTGACCAAATGTATTTAAATCCATCCTTTACTGCAGGTGGGTACCATGCTTTATCTTTAGTCCTCTATTAGTGTACCTCTAGGACATCTACATGGTTTATAACAAAGTGTTATTATCGTCAAAGAACACATTTATCTACCTGGCTCCTGAAATCCTCACACCTGACCAAATTTATTTCAGGATACCAAGATGAACTAAAATGAAGGAACAAAACAAGCATATAACTGTCTACTATAGGTCTAGGTACACACTAGGCAAAAAAGAAAAAAAAAGTTGTTTAATAGGATTGAATAATTAAAAATATAAGCTACTTCTGCTTGAACTACCTGGATCACATGCAAGCTTAAGATAGCTAATCCAATCTAATAATCACTTATTCAGTTCCTACTATGAACAAGTCACTGCTACACCCTTAAGACACAAATGAAATTCCTCTATTATTTCCAGAAAGAGAGGATATTTATATTGGTTTGAGATTAATAATGGGATTATTTTTCCAGTAGTTTCCATTTATCCACACAGTGTGTGGTCCATTTCTTTATAGAAAATACTTGCTCAGAATGCAATGAAAAGTTAACTTATATTTATCTGGAGACAAAAATGTACTGTAAAGTATTGCAGCAATAAGTCCTTTGGAAAAGGAGGAAATTTGGAGGAGATGAGTTAATTTGGTTGAATATAGTACCAAATTCTGTCCAACCAGGCTATTCTTTCAGCTCTAAATTAACACTCCAATTACTCATGATAATATTTTGTTCAGGATAGCAGTACCCTTCCTTTGCAATAGACTACTGCCCTCCCATGTGTTTCTCTGAGGTTCCAAAGACAACACACACACCTGTGTGTCTGTGTATATATATATATGTGTGTGTGTGTGTGTGTGTGTGTGTGTGTGTGTGTGTGTGTTTATATGCATGTGAATATTTGTCACAAATATTTTTATATCTAATTTATATCTATATTTCCAACTATGTGCCCGGACTGAGATAAAACCCTTACAAATATTATCTCTATCCTCAAAGCTATGAGATAGTTGTTATTACTATTCCCATTTTAATTGAGGAAACTGAGACAGACAAATGTTAAGTGACTTGACTAGTATTACACAGTTAGGAAGTGTCTCTCATTAAATTTTAACTCAGGAATTCCTGGTTCTAGGCCAAGAATGTTATCCAAAGAAGTATAAAACATGTAAAAATATAAGAAAATCCTATGTTCTTTTTCTGAGGAATCACTGATAACTAGGGAAGTTCTTTAGGAACTGAAGTGGTTAAGAGTCAGAGCTGAGCAGATACTGCATTATGAATAACCTGTGTAAATATATGAAGGCAAAAGGTGGATATCAAGTTCTGACAACAGCAAGAAATAAAATTCTTCAGTGAGCTGGGGTAACTTTTATGATTTTATGGCCCCCAACCCAAGTTTTATCCAAATCAAGAAACCTATTTCATGATAAAGTACTATCAATTTTCTTCTCTATCAATTACTTTTACTGTAAGGAATTAAACTCTGAATATCTCAGGAGAGAGATCAGTGTCTATTATTGAATCTCTCAAAAATATGTTGACTTCTTTTAGAGTAGAGGAAAAATATTGCATAAAGCAAGTTTCTCAGTAAGCTAGGATATGCCCTTATCTAATGATTTGTGCCTCTTGACCAGAGCATACAAAATATAAGAAGAAAAGGAAGATGTTCATTAATTAGTTCCAAAGTCATTAATTAAAAATAATTGAAGTGTAATAATGAATTCCATTTGAAATTTTTTTCAAGATTAGTCATTAAATGATTACAAAATGCTGTGTAATTTATTTAAATTGCAGTTGATTTAGTTTTGATTTCTGGAAACATGTAACAGATGTGCTGCTTGTGGTACTGCCAGCAATCCAGGTGGGGCTAGGAGAATAACAGCTCCATGTAAATCAGTCTCACAGTCTCATTTTTGCTTGAAATCTGTTTATTTTGGGGAGGCATGAGCTCAGAAAAGAGAAACAATTCTAGATTTGAATGCCAAATTAATGACTATGTTCATTACTTGAAAAATGATTCAGATGTACTTGTCACTTAAATTTTGCACATGAGTGCAAGATGTTTTCAGATTCTCCTCAAATGGTCCCAAGTTACAAGCCCTCCCCAACTAAGGAGGGATCTTTAGCAATGGCATGATTGGACCTGGGGACCTAGCAATGGATGTGAAGGTAAAGAGGAAACAAACGAGGTTTTCAGCACAATTATTGAGAGCTCATACTGAAGAAGTCCCCTATCTCACGTCCTGAGCTGTATCCTGTTTCAAACTCTTCTGTTTATTCTGCTCCGTGGTCATAAATTACATCCCCAAGTCTCCACAGTCATATTGTAAATGTGTGCTCTTGGTCACAAGAGTGGAGCTGAGTATGGGGATGAACAGCACATTTAATGCACTCTGAAGGGAAAAAAACAACCCCCCAAAATCAAACCTCAATCTGCGCTCTACTTACAGCATGAAGTACTATGTCTCAGAGGTAAGGCAGAACATCAGAACCAGGTGTAGAGACTTGGACTCAGTGGTGGCAGGAGCACATTGACAAGCAAACCCAGGCGCCTAAGGAAACCTTTTCAGCAGGAGAAAGACCTCGGGAACCTCTAAATTCTAAGCTTTGTGCCCAAAGCCAAATCCTCCAGGGCATCTCTATTACTTTAATTAGGATATTGACAAAGGATATATGAATCAAAGCATCTTAGATTGACCTACCTCCCCTACTGTCTGAACTTGCTGGAGTTAAAACAAATCCAATTCTTTAACACTCCTGATCTGGCAGAAGCACCATTTGTTAATCTCTAAGTACTGCTTGATGTTGAGCAATTTACATTCTCCATTAATATCTTAGCAGCCATTATAGAGGAATGGGAGTTCCTTGAGGTCAAAGGCTGATTTATGGCTTATATAAGTATATCTCAATGACTAGCACAGTAGGTAATAGGGGATAAATAAAGGCTTGATTTCAATAATAACAATAAGGCTGAGTACATGGTTTAGTGTTTGCCACATGCTAGACCATTGTGCTCTGACAATACCAGGACAAAAAAGTAGTCAAATTTCGGTGGATCCTATAATAATTAGAAAACCCGGGTTTTAGTCTCAGAATCATTTTTTCTGGGCAAGTCATTCAGTCTGCTTGAGTTTCACTGTAAAGATTGATTAAATAGCTCTTAAGAGAACTTACTGCTTTAATACTGTCTTCTAAATTAACAAAAAAGTACAAATAAATATTTTCCTTGAAGTTGCAAAATCATTAATGTCCATTCAGTTAATTATTAAATCAAAATAGTTAAAATTAAATTATAATTACATTTAAATATATAATATACATATGCATATGAAATAATTAAAATAATTAACAATTAAGTCCTCAGCTTTACTGCATCTTAGCATTGTTTATTGGATTGATATTTAGAGATTTCTAATTTGAAGTCTGCATCTCTCATTTGCTTGCTACTTGTGTGACCTTGGGTAAGTCACATTTCCCCTCTCTGCATTCAGTTTAATAAAAACGGGGGGAGTTGGGGTAAATGACCTCAGAGGGACCTTCCCATTCTAAATATATGTTCCTATTTCTCTGACAAGTCCTTTTTTTGTTCATTAGGTTATTGCATTGTCCCTGCAATGACCTCTCTGATGACATTGCTTTGGGAACATTCACAATTTCATTGGAACAGCAGCTTTTAAGTGTGAGACCTTTAAACATCGATATATTTCTCTTAGTGACCTACTTTCCTTGTGGCTATGTGACGCATGGGAAACATACATTGATAAATGAGGATCTTTGTTGAGCATTAGAACAAAAAGAACTGAATTGGGCCTCCAGATATTAATTATTCTCAAAGAAAGAGTCTATCTTAGCAATCTTCTATTTGAGAGACAACTTTATGCCTTTAACATGATCGAGAGTACCAATATTTTAGACTTAAGAGTGAAGCAGGCAATAGCACAAACGGGGGAAAAAACCTTTTGAACATTTTTATAAATTACACAGAGATGGCTAAGATCCGCAGCCCTGAGACACTGTGGCAAAGCAAGCTTATCTAATTTAAAATCAGAAAAGACACAAGTCTTACCGGTTTCTTCTATTAGTTTCTTTTATTAATTCCCTAGAGTTAAAAGTTGTTTTGCAAAACAGATTGAAGCATTTTTTTCCTTTACAAAGCAAATATACCTTGATCAAAGTCAGGTTACATGATTTAGATTAATGATTCAAATATATGAAACACTAGGTAGGAAAAACATCCTTTCCTATTGTTAATAGTTTCTTTTGATTATTTATTTAGTAAGTGAACACAGTTCCTTCAACTAACTAGGCATTTATCATTTTTTTTTTCTAATTATCTTAGGTCTGTTGTCAAATCAAATTAAATAATATGGAAATTAGCATTGTAAAATCCTTAATATAATGTGTAAATGAGAAGAACTGTCATAAACATTTAAAAATAATTCTTCCAATATAGATTTTTAGTGATACTTTGCTGTCCCCAATGTGACTCATTATACCATGCTATATGGAAAGTTCAAATACATTGAAACAATTTAAATTTACAAAATTTAGATCTCCAATGGACATGAGAAATTACGTAATTGAATTATGGATTAAGAAATGGAATCCCAGAAGAGTTACCTGACTTAACCATAGGTTTTGTTATCGTTTAGTCATTTTTTCAGTTGTGTATGATTCTTCATGACCTCATTTGAGGTTTCTTTGAAGAGATACTAGAATAATGTGCTATTTCCTTCTCCAGATTATTTTACAGATGAGAAAACCGAGGCAAACAGGGCTAAGTGACTTGGCCAAGGTCACACAGCTTGTAAGTGAGGCCATATTTGAATTTAGAAAGATAATTTGTCCTAACTCTTGGACAGGAACTCTTATCTAGTGTGACTCCTAGCTACCCTTAACCAGAATTACATAGATATTGTAATGCTCAGGGAGAAACTGAGGCAGTATCACACATGGAAATTAGGTAATGCTTTATTGATGTTAATTGAGAGTTCAGAATCCATAGCTATGGATCAGGACTGGTGGGACTCATGTCTCAAAACACTCAGTCCAGGCCAGAGACCAACACAGCCACAGCCATGTTAGCCAACTGAATACAAGGTACTCAGCAGCCATGTTAGCTGACTGAATACAAAGTACACAGCAGCTCCATTAAGGAACTTCAAACATTGTATAGGGTCCTGTAGATCAGGGAGACAAAGAACTCATGGGACCAGATGAGCACATCTGGTGTCCAAGGAAACCATAAATTCAGTTCTGACAGGTTAGGGAGTAAGGAGCCTTGACAAAGCAGGCTGCTTGTCTGGGTCACATAGATAGATAAGGGGGAGGTCGAGGCTGGCCATCTGGAGGTTTCATGATTACTTTGGAATGTGAGTCCAATTATTTCTGAAGGTCAGGAAGTGGGGATTGCTATTCTGGGACAGAGCAATTAAGGGAGACTGATACTGTAACTGAGGGAAACTGAGACAGTAATTGAGGGAAACTGAGACAGTAACTGAGGGAGACAGACAGTAACTGAGGGCGACTGAGACAGCAACTGAGGGAAACTGAGACAGGCACAACAATAGTAAGGTACAAACAGGATCTAGTTCAGATCCTTGCACTCTAAATCTGAACACTGCCTCTCCCTCTAATCACTCTGATTTGTCAGGATTGGGCAACAGAACCCATAAACTTTTACTCTAGGATCCACACGATACTTTCTTTGATGCTGTTGAGTAGTTTGTTGGCTATTTCTCCCCGTTACAGTGAAATGCTTTTGCAATAAGAAACAGAACTTAACTCTTCCTTTCCCTATCCTTACTCTTATCCCTTGCAAAGGATATGGAAGCAGAGGAAAGCAGGAAAACTTGCTCTATCTAGTGCCATAGAATTGTTGTTTTTATGTAGCAGTGATCAGCTGGAGAATTAATGAACAGAAGGACTATGGCAGGGCATCAGCATATGTGTGAGACTCCACTACAGCCTTTGTATGCAAATTTAGCCATTTTTGTTCCTGAGGAATTCACTGAAGGTGATGAAAAGTGCATTTCTCATCATAAGAGGAGGCTGAGATTGCTTTAAAATCTAGCCCTTCAGGGACTGGGCCATTAAAGGAGAATGAGTCAGGAAGTGAACAATAGGGGAATATAAAGGGAAAAAGGCTGAAATCACAAAGCTCTCCAGGAAAAAAAACACTCAGTTTAAAAACCTTAAGTACAAGTAGATAAATAATCAGAGAAGTTATTAATAACAGAAGGAAAGGTGACCTTCAGATCACTGGATTCAAACTTCTGTAAATAAATATTGCAAAAAAATTTAACTCTTCCTAAGAGAAAGTATCATTTTGATAACCAGAAATTTATGAACCATGCAGAATTTTTGCAAATAATTCAAGAGAGAAATAAGAATCATGAAGGCAAAATTTATGGTTTAAACAGTAGATGGAATTGACAGGCTTAAAAAACTAATTCTTGATGGCAAATAGACAAAAATAAGAACTAATTGTGAATGCAAATATGCAGAATTAAAGGAAACCACTGAATCATAGTTAAAGAGTAGATGATAATAAGGACCTGCAATTAAGGTCTCTATCACTGGCTTTTTTTTTTCTTAACCCATAAAGAGATATTTTCAGAAATTTATTCCTTGACCATTTCCCCCCTCCATTTAACACTCTTCATAATCTTATACATTCCTTCTGTATCTTCAGCTTTCATCTCCATAAGAAGATTCCCCTAAATGTTTAAGAGAGATCCCCGCCTTTAAAAGTTTTGAAGTCAAAGTGAAGACAAAGTTAAAAAGTATGTAATTTAAAAGAGTATGTGAGAAATAATAAGGAGGAGTAAGAGCTTTAATGAAGTAGAGGAGTAAGGTAGGTACCTGGCTAGGAATGTTGCATAGAATAGTAAAGCTTGAGTTACTTATGTCCTACAGAGACACAGCCCAGAAGGGCAGAAATACAACTAAATATAACAACCTCTTAGGAGGTGACACAAATGCAGGTCTATTTGAACCACAGATCAATTTTGATCCAATTTACCCGATGATTCTTTGGTTGTTCAAGCTATACTAGCCATTTTTATTTATTTTTATTTTTTTTTTATTTTAAAGCTTTTTATTTTCTTTTTTTTTTTAATTTTATTTTATTTGCATAACATATGTGTGGGTAATTCTTCAACAATAACCCTTACATAGCTTTCCGTTACAAATTTTTCCCCCCAACTCCCCACCCCTCCCCTAGATGGCAGGATATCCACTACATGTTAATTATGTTAAAATATTGGCAAATCGAATATATGTATACATATTTCCAAACTTATCATTGTTGTGCAAGAAAAATCTTATCTACACAAACGATATATCAGATAAAGGAAACACAATGTAAGCAAACATCAATCAAGGAGTATGAGAATGTTATGTTGTGGTCCACATTTCGCATCCCTCTCTCTGGGTGTATATGGCTTTCTTCAGTGAACAATTGGAGGTGGTTTGAAACATATCATTGTTGGAGAGAGCCATGTCCATCAGAATTAATTGTCATATAGTACTGTTGTTGCCGTGTATAATGATCTCCTGGTTCTGCTCATTTCACTCAGCATCAGTTCATGTAAGTCTCTCCAGGCCTCTCTGAAATCATCTTGCTGGTCATTTCTTACAGAACAATAATATTCCATAATGTTCATATACCATAATTTATTCAGCCATTCTCCAGTTGAAGGGCATCTATTCATTTTCCAGTTTCTAGCCACTACAAAAAGGGCTGCCACAAACATTCTTGCACATGTGGGGCCTTTTCCTTTCTTTATGATTTCTTTGGGATATAAGCCCAATAGAAATGCTGCTGGGTCAAAGGGTATGCACAGTTTGATAACTTTTTGAGCATAGCTCCAAATTGTTCTCCAGAATGGCTGTATCCGTTCACAGCTCCACCAACAATGCATCAGTGTCCCAGCCCTCCCACAACCCCTCCAACATTCATCATTAACTTTTCCTGTCATTTTAGCCAATCTGACAGGTGTGAAGTGGTACCTCAGGGTTGTCTTGATTTGTATTTCTCTGATCAACAGTGATTTGGAGCACCTTTTCATATGACTATAAATAGTTTTAATTTCATCCTCTGAAAATTGTCTGTTCATATCCTTTGACCATTTATTGATTGGAGAATGGCTTGAATTTTTATAAATATGAGACAGTTCTCTATATATTTTTGAGATGAGACCTTTATCAGAACCCTTGAATGTAAAGATGATTTCCCAATTTATTACTTCCCTCCTAATCTTGTCTGCATTGATTTTGTTTGTACAAAAACTTTTTAACTTAATATATTCAAAGTTATCTATCTGGTTTTCAATTAAGAGTTCCAGTTCTTCTTTGGACATAAATTTATTCCATCTCCAAAGGTCTGAGAGGTGAACTATATTACATTCCTCTAATTTACTTATAGTATCACTCTTTATATCCAGTTCACGAACCCATTTAGATCTTATCTTGGTATGTGGTGTTAGATGTGGGTCAAGCCCTAATTTCTTCCACACTAGTTTCCAGTTTTCCCAGCAGTTTTTGTCAAATAGTGAATACTTATCCCAAAAGCTGGGGTCTTTGGGTTTATCAAAAAACAAATTGCTATAGTTATTGTCTAGTTTGTCTTGTGATTCTATCCTATTCCACTGATCGACTACTCTATTTCTTAGCCAGTACCAAATGGTTTTGATGACCGCTGCTTTATAATATAGTTTTAGATCTGGTACAGCAAGGCCACCATCGTCAGCCTTTTTTTTCATTAATCCCCTTGAAATTCTTGACCTTTTGTTTTTCCAAATGAACTTTGCTACTATTTTTTCTAGATCTGTAAGATAATTTCTTGGGAGTTTGATTGGTATGGCACTAAATAAGTAAATTAGTTTGGGTAGTATTGTCATTTTTATTATATTCACTCGTCCTACCCATGAGCATTTTAAGTTTTTCCAATTGACTAGGTCTGATTTGATTTGTGTGGAAAGTGTTTTGTAATTTAGTTCATATAGTTCCTGACTATCCCTTGGCAGATAAATTCCCAAATATTTTATACTATCAACAGTTATTTTGAATGGAATTTCTTTTTGTATCTCTTGCTGCTGAACTTTATTGGTAATATATAAAAATGCTGTTGATTTATGTGGATTTATTTTGTATCCTGCCACTTTGCTAAAGTTGTGAATTGTTTCTAGTAGTTTTTTAGTTGAGTCTCTAGGGTTCTCTAAGTATACCATCATGTCATCTGCAAAGAGTGATAATTTGGTTTCTTCACTACCTACTCTGATTCCTTTTATCTCTTTTTCTTCTCTTATTGCTGAAGCTAACATTTCTAATACAA
>JAJPUD010023654.1:0-19707 GCA_023553655.1 Myrmecobius fasciatus
TACAGTTCCTTGGTATTTGAACTGTTTCTTTCTAGCTGCTTGCAATATCTTTTCCTTGGTGCGATAGTCCTGAAATTTGGCCACGATATTCCTTGGGGTTTTAATTTTGGGGTCTCTTTCTGGAGGTGATCGGTCAATTCTTTCAATGCCAATTTTGCCTTCTGATTCTAAAACATCAGGGCAATTCTCTTTCATGATTTCCTGGAAGATAGCATCCAAGTTCTTTTTTGTATCGTGGCTTTCAGGGAGTCTGAAAATCCTTAAATTGTCTCTCCTGGACCTGTTTTCCAAGTCAGTTGTTTTTCCTAGGAGATATTTCATATTTTCTTCTATTTTTTCATTTTTTTGTTTTTGTTTAACTGATTCTTGAAGTCTTATTGAGTCATTTCCTTCTATTTGTTCAATTTTAATGTTTAAAGTATTATTTCCTTCAGTTATCTTTTTTAGCTCCTTTTGTAGCTGGCCAATTGAATTTCTTGATTCAATGCATTCTTTTTCCATTTTGCCAGTTTTATTTTTCAGTGAATTGTTGTCTTTTTCCAATTCACCAATTTTGTTTTTTGGTTCACCATTTTTATTTCCCAGTGAATTGGTGATTTTTTCCAATTCACCAATTTTGTTTTTCAATGAACTGTTTTCTTTTTCCAATTCACCAGTCCTATTTTCCAGTTTTTGATATTTCTGTTGCCCTGATCTCAATTTATTTCCCCATTCTTCTTCTAGCTCTTTTTTGTGATTCTTAATGCAATCATCCAGGTAAGCCTTCTGAAAGGGAGACCAACTTAGGTCTGCCTTTGTGGCTTCATCTGGGATTGTTTTCATAATGTCAGGATCTGGGGACTGTTCTATTTTTTCTCCGTAAAAGCTTTCTATGGTGAGAGCTCTCTTCTGCTTCTTGCTCATGATTTAAAGTTGGGATATTGGTCAAAAGCAGAGAAAACTGCAACAATTTGTATTTGCCCTCGGGCAGTTTGTCGAGTTGACTTCTGGTCTGAGGCTGGTCGGGCTAGATTCGCACTAGAACCACGTTTTCAGCTGCTCTCGATCCACCCTTTACCAAAGGCAGATCTGCCAAAGCACCTGCCCGCAAGCAGAGCAAGGTGGCCCAGGCGTCTTCCAGGGGCTTTTTGGGTGCCTTAAATCTGCCCCTCTATCGCAGCCCTGACTTCCGCCCCGGCTGGAGTCTGATTGCGACCAGTGGCCGATTTCCCCTGAGGCTAACCTTCTCCCGGAGTTCTTTCAAGGTAGATTTTTGATAGAAGTGCGTTGTAGTCCAAATGTTTGGTGGGGCCCTCACTCAAAAACCAGTTAGAAGGCTCACTTTGTCTGGGTCTGAGGGAAGGTCCCAAAGGAGTTCACAGAGAAAGCTGTTTGCAGTTCGCCATCTTGGTTCCGCCCCCCTCACTCTCTATTTTTTTAAATAGGAATGGGTGTTGGATTTTATCAAATGCTTTTTCTGCATCTATTGAGATAATCATACGATTTTTGTTAGTTTGGTTATTAATATAATTGATTATGCTGATAGTTTTCCTAATATTGAACCAGACCTGCATTCCTGGCATAAATCCTACTTGGTCATAGTGTATTATCCTGGGGATGATGTTCTGTAATCTCATTGCTAGTATCTTATTTATGATTTTTGCATCAATATTCACTAGGGAAATTGGTCTATAGTTTTCATTCTCTGTTTTCACCTTACCTGGTTTACATACCAACACCATATCTGTATTATAGAAAGAATTTTATTGTACACCTTCTTTCCCTATTATCTCAAATAGTTTATATAGTATTGGAATTAATTGTTCTTTGAATGTTTGGTAGAGTTAACATGTAAATCCATCTGGCCCTGGAGATTTTTTTCTTAGGGAGTTGCTTAATAGCTTATTCCATTTCTTTTTCCAAAATGGGGCTATTTAAATAATTTATTTCCTCTTCTGTTAATCTAGGCAATCTATATTTTTGTAGATATTCCTCCATTTCATTTAGATTATCAAATTTATTGGCATAAAGTTGGGTAAAATAACTCCTAATTATTACTACAATTTTCTCTTCATTGGAGAAAAGTTCTCACTTATCATTTTTGAGACTAACAATTTGATTTTCCTCTTTCCTTTTTCTAATTAAATTAACTAAAGGCTTATCTATTTTGTTTTTTTTTTATAAAACCAACTCTTAGTTTTATTTATTAATTCAATTTTTTTTATTTTCAAGTTTATTAATTTCCCCTTTTATTTTCATAATTTAAAATTTGGTATTTAATTGAGGGGTTTTAATTTTTTGTTTTTCTAGCTTTTTAGATTGTAGGCCCAATTCATTGATACTATCTTTCTCTACTTTGTGAAAGTAAGCATCTAGAAATATAAAATTACCCCTTTTAACTGCTTTGGCCATATCCCACAAATTTTGGTATATTAGCTCATTATTGTCATTCTCCTGGATGAAAGAAATTATTGAATGTGTCTATGATTTGCTGTTTCATTCATTTATTCTTTAGGAATAGATTATTTAATTTCCAATTAACAGTTGGTTTATTTTCTCCTGGCCTTATATTGCATGTGATTTTTATTGCATCATTGTCATAAAAATGCATTTACTATTTCTGCCTCTTTGTATTTGATTTTGAGGTTTATATGCCCTAACATATGGTCAATTTTTGTGTAAGTTCCATGGACTGCTGAGAAAAAAAGTAAACTCCCTTCTGTCTCTATTCCATTTTCTCCAAAGATCTATCATACCTAACTTTTCTAACATTTTGTTTACCTCCCTAACTTCTTTCTTATTTATTTTGTGGTTTGATTCATCTAATTATGAGAGAGTAAGGTTGAGATCTCTCACTAGTATAGTTTTGCTGTCTATTTCTTTTTGCATCTCTCTTAACTTCTCCAGTAATTTGTATGCTACACCAGTTGGTGCATATATGTTTAATACTGATATTGCTTCATTATCTATGGTACCCTTTAGTAAAATATAGTTTCCTTCCTTATCTCTTTTAATTAGATTTATCTTTGCTTTTACTTGATCTGAGATCAGGATTGCTACCCCTGCTTTTTTTTGTTCACCTGAAGCATAGAAGATTCTGCTCCACCCCTTTACCTTCACTTTGTATGTTCATCTATGCTTTAGATGTGTTTCTTGCAAACAACATATTGTTGGATTCTGGCTTTTAATCCATTCTGTTCTCATCTTCCATTTTATGGGAGAGTTCATCCCATTCACATTCACATTTAAAATAGCTAATTCTGTATTTCCTGCTATCTTATTTACCCAAAATTATATTTTTCTTTTTCCTTTACCCTTTCTCCCTTCCCCTTTCCCCCATAGTTTGGGTGATTCTAATAACAGTTCCTCGGTATTTGAATTGTTTTAAGCAATCTTCCAGGAAAGCCTTGTGAAATGGGGACCAGCTCATGTCTCCCTTTGTGGCTTCCTCTGGGGTTGCTTTCCCTTTAGGAACTTCAGGATCTGAGGTCTGCCCTTCTCTTTCATGGAGAGAAAGAAGAGCAGACTTCAGATCCTGAAGTTTATAAAGGTAAAACAACTCCAGAGGAAGCCACAAAGGGAGATATGAGCTGGTCCCCATTTCACAAGGCTTTCCTGGAAGATTGCCCTTATCTCCATAAAAAAAAAAAAAAAAAAAGGTATATGTTGAGTTTTTTTTTTTTTTTTTTTTTTTTTTTTTTTTTTTTTTTTTTTTTTTAGCTTAAGTCCTGTTTAAAGCCTTTGGAGAGACAACTGCTTTATTTTGCCCTGGGGCCGTTCGGCTGATTGACTTTTGGTGCTGGGCTGTCCTGGCTAGTTCACTGGTTTGCACCTACCCGAAATTAGGTAAGTTGGCCCAAAAGCCTCATAGACACTTCCCAGGTGCTTAGAATCTGCTACTCAGAGTCGGCCCTGGCTTCCTGCTCTGTCTCCTGCTTTCTGAAATTGTCAAACTGACTGACCCCCTACCCATTTGAAATAGACATGTTCTGAACCTCTTCCAAGGTAACTTCTTCTATGAATGTGTTGTAGTCCAAATATTTGTGGGTTCTTTGATGTAAAAATCAGTTTAGAGCCTTGATCTGCTATTGTTTTGTCAGTATAGGGCACAGTCATGTGTTCACTCTGCCATCTTGGCTCTGCCCCTGGGGAATAAATACTTTAAAAGAGGTTTTACACACACACACACACACACACACACACACACACACACACACACAAAGAGAAAAAGAAGGGGGGAGAAAGAAAGAGACAGAGACAGAGAGAGGAAGAGAGAGGGAGGAAGAGAGAGACACAGAGACATAGAAAGAGATAGAGAGAGACAGAGAGACAGAGAGACGGAGAGGGAGACTGACTTGCCAAATACAAGATAGTATTCAGGGAGTACCAAATCACAATATTCAAATTTACATAGTGTCATCACATTTGAAATTTTCTTGATAATGCTAAAGAAGTGATTTTCCATTTCCTTCTTTAGCTTCTTTTAGAGATGAAGAAACTGAGCCAATCAGATTTAAATGACTTGAAAAGGATGGCATAGCTTAGTAAGTATCTGAGGTCAAATATAAATTTATGAAGATGAGTCTTTATGACTCCAGGCCTAGGACTTTATCCCCTACACCATCTAGCTACAAGTCTGGATCAATAATTATTGTGGTCTTCTCAGACACCAGGATGGACAATAATAACAATTGTTGTTATTTCTATTCTTACTCTTTTTGATGTCATGAAAAATCAATGTCTGAGTGTCATTTACAATTAAGTATGCCTCCAGAATAAGTTTCTTCTTTCTGTATTTGGTCAGCTTCAGTAAGCTTTCCAAATTTGATTTTATTGATTCTACGTCTTTATATGTTACCTTTATAGAGTTGTTTCATAAAAGTCAGCCAAAAGTTTTACTTTCAATTGATTGAACCTCATTTTAATTCCTTGCATATGCTTTTGTGAAAGGCAAGAATGAGTACTAAATGACCTTGAAAGTTCTTTTCTATGTTACTATGATTCTAGGTGTTTTGATCCATAAGTAAGTTCAAGATCTAAATCCCCATATATATATATATATATGTGTGTGTGTGTGTGTGTGTGTGTGTGTGTGTGTGTGTGTGTGTGTATGTGTATACATATACATATATATATATATATATATATATAATGTCAGCAAAAATGTTTTAAGACTGATAAAAGAATGCCACTTCAGTAGAATTGATCAACCGTATTAAATGTTGGCATGGTAGATTAGAATCAATTTAGAATTAAATTTAGAAAATTTGGATAGTATTTATATAGTTTGGAGGATTTGGATAGTGTTTAGTTTATTGCTGAACAAAGGCAAGGATTTCAGAAAAGAAAGGTATATTTGGGAAATCAACAGTGGGTAAGTATTTCGTGATATAGAGTGGAACTTGGATTTTTATCATGTCTTAAAATGCAAGAATAATTAACTTCAAGCAAGAATTGAGGTCTCTTAATATGGGCTGTTAAAAATCTACTTCCCTAGAGTTTTAAGAGTTTTATGAAAGAGCTTTTAAACTGAAAAATAGGGGGGGGGAGAGATCAAGAAAACTATCCCTGTATAAACTATTGAGCTAGAAAGAGTAGAATATATATTCTTAAACCAGAAATTTTAAAGACAGTAGGAAGTAAAGATTGTAGGAAGGAAGAAACAATAGTGTTTGAGGTAGAAGAGCAAACAACAACTTTTATTAGAGTTGTTCTACTAGCTATCCAACTGAAGTAATCATGTTTCTGATGTCCTGGAGAGCATATAAATACCTATCAATGAATATAGTGCCCTAAACTGTCAGAGTAGTCTTTATTTTGTTATACTTTTTATATGTTCAATACTATAAAAATATATTTTATAAAGTGGGCAAAATCTTGTTAAATTGTGTTCTCATCAAAATACACCATAACTTCTAGATCAAAAGACAATAGATGAAGGTTTAAGGAATAAATCTCCACTCTCTCATGGGAGGAATAGAGTGAGTTTCATAGAAAATGTTAGTTCAATTGTCCTAAACATGAAATCTTTTTCTGTCTGTGTTTCTGTGTATCTATCTCTGTATGCTTTGCTGTCCCTGTTTTTTTTTTTCTTTATGTCTCTATCTCTCATTGTTTTTCTGTTTTTGTATATTTGCCTCTGTCTCTGTGTTTGTCTCTTTGTGTCTGTCTCTCTGTTTCACTCTGTTTCTGTCTCTGTCTCTACCTCTCTCTGTCTCTCTTTCTCTCTCTCTCTCTCACTCTCTCTCAGAAACTAATATGTTCTTGTTTAATTTTATTTTAATGATTATTTCCCCCTGCAAAAGTGGAGGAATTTCTAGGATTTAATTTTTATTCTTTGTCTTTATTTATTTATTTTTGTTTTTGAGGAACAGTCTTTTTACTTCATGCATGCTAGAAGTACAATAGTTAGTCATTCAGAGGCCACACTTCACTGGTGATCAGCATAGAAACTTTGATCTGTTCTATTTCCAACTTGGGCTCCTTTTAAAGATATCTGGTATAGCCCCTCCCTGGAGCTTACTTTATTGTTGCTGAAATTAGTGTAGATTCCAGTAGGCTTTATGACAGCAGCTTGGAAATCCCAAACTTAAGAAATTTGCAGTCCTCAACTTGTCCCACAACACACATGAACCACTTAGCCTTAAATTTGATTTTTACCAACACTGAGAAATTGGTTCCTAAGACAGAAATGATCAGCTAACCTTGAGAATTAGGGTGGGAAGTAACAAAGCACCCATAAGGAAAGGCCATTTGAAGTTAGCTACCATTCTTTGTAATTCCAAGTCATTTTTATCTTTTGACTTTCATCCAACCAAATTCATCATTTGGCAAACAGTTCAACTGGCATCGACATTTTGTCCATAATCTCACTGTGCATCATCCTTTCTAAGTTTTCAGTTTTCCCAAGAAAAAATTAAAATTTCAACATCAAATTACTTTAGGACAGGAAGATGATGTATAAATCATAATTACTTCTTCAAACTATAGAAATATCTTTTTTAAGATATTCAATCTCTTTAAATTCTTTCCAATTTTTCATATGAAATAGTTCTCATGTAAAAATTGAAATTAATAATATGATGTCTTTGGCATTAGATCTGCTTCCCAAAGCTATTTGGTAACATATGGAGTTTATTTAAATTATAACATTACAGAGCAATTAGTATGGCTTTGCCAGCTGATATAAAATTCAAAGTGTTAAGATTTCTTTTCTTACAATATGGAAATTATGTTATGCAATTTTGAGATGCTAAATGTTCATTTAGCTATTGTATAGCTAGGGCTCAGAAGAACCTTAGACATTATCCAATTCATTTAGCTATGCATCAACTTTTTTCTGGTAAAGATTTTTTTTTTAAATATTGACTTTAAAAATCTGTTTGGAGGGTGTTATGTTTATAATTTCATAACCTAGTTAGCACTCTGATTTGCACAATGTCCCATATACGTAAAAGCTGTTTTGTGGGATTTTAAGTACCACATATAACTCTGATTAAACATTCATCTCATTATGAGCCTAAACTTGCCATTGTAGAGCAGAACAAAATCCCACTAGAGGAAGCTCCTGAAAACATTTACATAGTTAAAATTTAATGCCTTAAATGAAGGTTAAAATTGCCAGTCATCTACTTTGCATCCTAAAGGATAAGATGATGGGAGATAAGATGAAAAATACTTTAGGGAAGGAAAAGAAAAAGCATAGCTAGGTATTAAATTATGATGGTTGTTATGAGGATCAAATGAGATAAATATAAAGGCCTTAAAACAGTACCTGGCATATAGCTGTTGTGGATCATCCTTCATTTTTGAAGTAGAACAGAGATGGCACTGTGATATCTTGGCTTTTATGTGAATTGGATTTAAGGGAGGAAGAGTTAAGCAAAGTTGTCAGTCACACATTTTCTTCCAGTGTCAGCAAAGTTCAGTGGCAAGACTAAAGTATCTCCCTAATTTATCAATGGAATTAAAGCTTTTTAGTGTCTCTCAAATTGGTTTAGTCCATCTGTCAAGACAGTTTTACTGTGATGTGACTGATGCACATGCTATACATTCTTGGTGTCATATAGATTCTTGGATGGCACGTAGTAAGCGCTAATCAAATGCTAACTACTGCTGGGGCTATTGCTGCCTCTAGAGCTGCTGCTGCTACTGCTACTGCTACTAATGTCACCATTAAAACAATTTGAGTAACCAATTAATAAATCAATTTACCTGTTTGGTCCTGTTTGGTATCTATCTCTAGAATATATTGGGAAAATATTCAGAGAAACACAGAAAGCAAAAAAAAATTACTATCATCAAAATCTGGCCCAATTAATATTGACTGAAAGCTTGGTGAGGGCTAAATTCTCTTTTCATGCAACATAGTTAGCCAGATTGATGCTAATTATATGTTGTTCCAAGTCCTTCACTTTCATATACCAGTCAGACATTTTTACTGCAGCACTTAGGTGATAAGTATTGACTTTGTTAATGGTCACAAACATTGATAAAGGAGTTTGAATGTAGTAGACTGACATTGCCAGTACAGAAGTCTTTCTTCATTGGTAGCTTTTCTTTTCCATACTTACTTGAGCATGGAAGCCTTTCTGCACTGTCAGATTATTCAAGGAAATGGCTATTTATGGGGAAACACATTATTATTGATCAGTCTTGAAGTTGATAGGGACATTTTGGTGTTTTTCTATATTTAAAGGTTTTATCAAAGATTATTCTTCATAGGGAGTCTCCCTAGACTTCAAGAAAGACAGGCGGTATTGAAATATGTTTTTTTTTTCTTCTGTATTTCACTTAATTGGGAGTGGAAATAATTGGCAGATTAGTTTGTGAGTCAACATGGGGATTATTCAGGGACTTTGAATCCTGAGGGGGGTATTAAAGTGGAGTCTGAGACCAGGATGTCTGGGAATAAAATAAGATTGGATTACCCTTCTTTCTTCATAAGTTAGAGAAGACAGTGTCTCAGTCCCTACCATGCCTTCCTAGGCATTTTTTTTATGATTTTGTCAACCTTTGCTTTCCCTCAAAACTGTTCCTTCTCAGAATGCTCAAATTTCCTGAGGAACAGGGCAGTTTGGAAAATAAAAAAAAGTATCACACCATTTTTTCCATTCTATTCACTGATGATAAAAGTTATTTTTTTTAAATTCACGTTTGACAACCTCAATGATTATCAACTCCAATGACCTATTGCCTTTAATAAAACATAAACTCTTACACTTTTAAATCCTTTTACAATTTGAATCCAACTTGTATTTCCAGAGTAATTTAACATAACTCCTCTGAACTCTGAGAGCTGACCAAATTGGTTTGCCTTTTCTTCTCCCCAAATGACAATCTCTAATTTCTTTGAATTTGCACTGGTTATTCCTTATGGCTAGAATGTCTGATAGTAATCCCTCTATATCTTCTGAACACAGCTCAAGGGTCATCTTCTACATGGAGCATTTCCTCATCCTTTCAAGTGCTAACATTATTCTCTTTCTATTTATTCTATGTATACTAATTCATGTAGTTGTCTTCTATATTAAAATGAAAGCTGTTTAGGAGCAATGATTTAAAGAAATTTTAATAGTAGCTTTTTATTTTCAAAATACAGGTAAAGATAGTTTCCAACATCCATCCTTGAAAAACCTTGTGTTCCAAATGTTTCTCCTTCACTCTCTCAATTCCCTTCCCTTAGACAGCAAGTAATCTAATATAGGTTAAATACATGAAATTCTTCTAAAAATATTTTCACATTTAACAGATTGCAAAAGAAAAATCAGATCAAAAAGGAAAGAAAATTGAGAAAGAAAAAAGCAAGCAAACAACAAAAATAAAAGTGAAAATATCATGTTGAGATTCTCATTCGGTCCCCATAGTCCTCTTTCTGGATGAAAAAGGCTACCACAAGCCTATTGAAATTGACCTGATTCACCTCATTGTTGAAAAGAGTCAAGTTCATCACAATTGATCATGACATAATCTTATTCTAGTTGGGTATGAGGTTTTCTTGATTCTATTCACTTCACTTAGCATCAGTTCATATAAGTCTCTCTCAGCCTTTCTGAAATCAGTCTGCTGATCATTCCTTACAAAACAATAATATTTTATTACATTCATACATTATAACTTATTCAGCCTTCTGTAACTAATGGGCATCCACTCAATTTCCGGTTCGTGGCCATGACAAAAAGAACTCTACAAACATTCTTGCACGTGTGAATCTTTTACCTTTTTATGATCTCTTTAGGATATAGGCCCAGGAGAGACACTGGTGGTCAAAACATATGCAGTTGGAAAGCCCTTTGGACATGGTTCCAGATTGTTCTCCTTCAACATTTATCATTATCTTTTCCTGTCATGTTAGCCAATCGGAGAGGTGTATAGTGACACCTCAGAGTTGTCTTAATTTGCATTTCTGTACAATAATGATTTATAACATTTTTATATAACTAGAGATGACTAATTTCTTAATTTGAGAATTGTTTGTTCATATCTTTGACAATTTATCAATTGAAGAATGGCTTGTGTTCATAAGAACACAATTTTTGTGGGGTTTTTTTGTGGTTTAATTTGAGTCAATTCTGTATATATTTTAGAAATGAGGCCTTTATCAGAGCCCTCAGATGCATAATTTTTTATTTAGAAAAGTTTTCTGCTTCCTTTCTATTCTTTTCTATTTTGGTTTTGTTTATAAAAATCCTTTTTTAATTCCATATAATCAAAATTATCCTTTTTGCATTTCATAATCTTCTCTAATTCTTCTTTGGCCATAAATTCCTTCCTTCTCCACAGATCTGAGAAGCAGACTATTCCTTGCTCTCCTAATTTGTTTATAGTATCATGTCTAAATCATGAACCCATTTTGACCTTATCTGGGTGTGTGGAGGAGCAATAATTTTTAAAATTCATGTATTTATATTCCTAGCAAATAGAACAGATCCTGACATAAATTTATCCAATGCTTGTTGATTCACTGAGTGATTTTTCCCTCCTCCAACAGTTTTCTTAATTGCCATGACATAAGAAGCAATTCTTTTAAGCACATACTTATTAAGAATGATTATTTAACTAATACTTTAAAAATTAATATTTAATTAGTTAATTTAATTAAAATAATTAATTGATCATAATTAAATTAATATTTAATTAGGAAACTATCTGTTAGCCCCATCCTTTGCTAGACACTAGATGGACAGGGTACCTTCTTCAGGTCTTCTGATATTCCTTTGTCTCTTTCTCCTTGAATTTTATTTAGTTCACTACACTCCACATTCTCCAGTGACCATTTGTAGTGTTTGGTCCAGTAAAAAAAGTCATAGTTCTATTAGAATCTTTATGTTAAATTTTAATGATAGGAGACAATGCTAAAATCTGTGATGCTAAAATGAAATTCTGGAGTGCAATGTCATAATTAATTTTGTACTTGGAAGCTTCTCATAATTACTCAGTTCAGTGTTTGGTAAAAGTCAGAGAAATCAGAGGATTGTATAACTAGGGCTCAGAAGAACCTTAGACATTATCCAATTCAATTACCTCATTTTATAGAGAGTGAAAAAAATATTCCCAAGGAAGTTAAATGACTTGCTCAATAAGGCAGAAAGAAAAAGTTACCAACAGAAATATGGAAGATGAAGTGGGGGAGAGTCCATGGGCAATTATAGAAATATGTGAAAATATCTTTAAAAGATTTTTGCTTGCATATTTAACCTATATGAAATTTATTGCTATCTTGGGGAATGGAGAAGTAAGGGAGAGAAGGAGAAAAAATTTGGAACACAGTCATAAAAATAAATGTCGAAAACTATCTTTACATGTATTAAAAACGAATAAAATATGATTGAGAAAAAATTGTCATGCCATATTGTCTTAATATCTTTCTCCCACTCCTTACATGACTACTTAAAAACTAAACATGGAATCATTTAAAATTAAATTTCAACAAGGAAAAGTTTTTTCAAGTTATTTTTACCATTAATATGGAGAAATAAATGTGAGTGAGATTTTAACACTCCAATTCCTTGTCTCTACAAAAAGATCCTCTAAAATCTTTTTGCACATGTGGGTTCTTTACACTTAGTTAAATGACCAGTAACAGAAAGAAATCATATTAAATGTAGATCTCTAGTAGATTGTTCCAAGGACCTATCTTTGTTATTTAAGTTTTGTTGTTGTTGTTGTTGTTGTTTAACTTTTTAAGGAAAATGGTACTTAATTATCTTTAATTCTATCCACCTTAATGAACATATATTTCTCAGTTAGAACCACATAAAGATTATCATCTTTTATATAGAGAACTGCCTCATATTTATAAGAATTCAAGCAATTCTCCAATTGATAAATGGTCAAAGGAAATGAACAGACAATTTTCAGATGATGAAATTAAAACTATTTATAATCATATGAAAAGGTGCTCCAAATCACTATTGATCAGAGAAATGCAAATTAAGACAACTCTGAGGTACCACTACACACCTGTCAGATTGGCTGAAATGACAGGAAAGGATAACAACAGGTGTTGGAGGGGATGTTGGAAGACTGGGACACTGATGCATTGTTGGTGGAACTGTGAATGGATCCAACCATTCTGGAGAGCAATTTGGAGCTATACTCAAAAAGTTATCAAACTGTGCATACCCTTTGACCCAGCAGTGTTTCTACTGGGCCTATATCCCACAGAGATTTTAAAGGAGAGAAAGGGACCCACATGTGCAAAAATGTTTGTGGCAGCCCTTTTTGTAGTGGCAAGAAACTGGAAATTGAATGGATGCCCATCACTTGGAGAGTGGCTAAATAAATTATGGTATATGAATGTTATGGAATATTATTGCTATGTAAGAAACGACCAGCAGGATGATTTCAGAGAGGCCTGGAGGGACTTGCATGAACTGATGCTGTGAAGGTGAATCTTCTTCAGTTTGCCCAGTTTCTGAAACTTTCACCTGATCTAAGACTTCATAACCCATAATCTAGACCCTTTGTTCTAAATTTTGAACCTTTTTATCAGATGGTTTCTCAGAAGTCTGGTTCTGAATGAGGATCTGAATACTTTCAGACCCTTTCCCAAAGTGAGTGTTCCATTGTTAGTTTTCCCCACCCTAATAATGAAAAACATCTCAAGTATGAAATAGAAGAGTACCAGAAGTAATATTGGAGGGTGGGAGGGGATTTGCTATGCTACTAATCACTTATGTCATGTAACTGGAATGCCTTCATTATTAGAATGCTCCAGTGAAAAACAATTCATGTTAATATATAATGCTTAGAGACAGAGACCCTCTGACATAATTAATACAAACTTTGGGTGCTTGGTTCATAGATGAAGCAAAAAATGGAGAGGTATGGAAAAGTCTGGGGTTTCATGGCCTTGGATAACTTCACAGAGATCAGGGAGAAGTACTGGATCTGTAATTTCAGTGGAATACAGAGCTCCTTAATAGAGAAAACTCTCTACCAATGCAACTACTTGCAGTCTCTAAAACTTACAATTTTAAATAGTTCTAATATTAAAGGAAAGTTTAAGTGACTTTCCTAGGATTAAGTAGTATATGTCAGATGCAAAATCTGTGCCATGGTGTTTCTAATTCTGAAACCACCTCCCTATCTACCATATAATGCTGCTTCTCTAACAATTTCATATTATTTAGGAAATTTTCTTCCAGTTGCATTTATTGATTCACTTTATTGGTTAATGTTACATTTTGATGGTGCATCCAAGTGGAAAGGGACCTGAGACATATGTTCTATTTTTCTGTTTTCAAGACTGAGGGCAACTTGGGTGGGTAACCATTAGCTTTTTGTTTATTTGTTTCCCAGTTTCTTTGTCTCTTTTTCTTGGGTAGTAAGAATGAATCAGAGAAATCGTTGTTACTACTAAGATTGCTTCAGGAAATAGCTCTTGATGAGAAGACAATCTAGCAAATTGTTATTAATAATATTTCTGTATAAGAGACTGTCTCTATGGCTTAATTTCTCTCTAAGAAAAAGATCAGGATAACAAAGATGGGATCACGTTCACAAAAACTTTTGAGATTTGGCACATCAATAATAGCCTAGTCTTGAACACTTAAGACCTAAGTGGCTGCTGTTGGCAGATTTTCAATCTAAATATTGACAATGTTTCCTACTTCTTATTCAAAAATCAAATCTTTTATATGAACGAAATATATGGGACTGGAGAGGTAAGAAGGGAATTTGGAGGGTGATAAAAATCAAGAAATACTTAAAAGAAAGAAATGAGATAATTACATTGGAGATATGGTAGTCTACAAAGTGCTGTATTTGGAGTCAGAAAAAAAAAAAAAACAACTGGGTCTAAATTCTATTTACCAGTAACTAAGTGACTTTTGACAAGTCAGTAAATCTCTTTCAGCCCCAGATTCCTCATCTGTAAAGAAGACTGATCTAGTTGACTTATGAAATTCTTTCTACTCTTCTATGATTCCATAGCAATACAAGTAGTAGTGGAAAGGGTGCATATTTTGGAGTTGGAAGGCAGGGTTCAAATCACCACTACTTCTTTCCTGTTGTGATATTGAGTTCTTCAGTGAATATTTTCAAGCCTTAATTTTCTCATCTGTAAAATGAAGTGCATGGAATAGGTGATCTATAAGATCTCTGATATTTCTAAATCAAAGATGTTATTAAATGGCTTAAGAAGCAAAGATGAGTGAATTTCAGCAGGCAAAGGAATAAGGAGAATGATGGAAAAGAGAGAACAATTGTATGTAACATATCTTTTTATACTCCTTTCCAGAATTCCTAGAACGCATGTATGTACCACTTATATTTAAATGAAAATTCTTTCATTTACATTTAAATTCTAATAAAGATGATTTTTAAAATGAACTAGTTTAATATTACTTGCTATTTTGTAATTCTTTGTATTAACATAATCAAAGCTATTAAACACTGCCAGAGTGAAGGAGGGGTTTATTACGACAAATGATTAATGGACAATGAACAAGGAATTCTGATTTTCAGTGATTTAAGTATAAAAGCTCTTTAATTCTAGAAGTTGCATCAGTTTGTACAGAGTCATGCACACATATACATATGCATATATGATTATATGCAGACCCTACTAATAATGTAATAACTAATTAATGAATCCATAGAGAAATAGAAACACAGGAAAAAAGAAGAATATAAGGAAGGAAGAAAATAGAAAAAGGAAGAAGGAAAGGAAACATTTATCAAATTTTTACACTATTCAGAATACTATGCTAAATGAAACAAAAACACGCATTCTAAAGAGATTAATGAATGTATATTAAAATACAAATAAAAATGACTGTCTATCATTTCTCTTAATTGTGCATTATTTTCTTTTTTTTGTTTGTGTTTTTTCTATTTATTTGCTGCTATATTTTCCCCCATATAAATAATTGTACCTTATCTTTTTTAAAAATTTCGAAATTTTGAAATATGATTATCTCAATAGATGCAGAAAAAGTATTTGATAAAATCCAACACCCATTCCTATTAAAAACACTAGAGAGTATAAGAATAAATGGGCTTTTCCTTAAAATGATTAGTAGTATCTACTGAAAACCATAAGCAAGCATCGTATGTAATGGAGATAAACTAGAACCATTCCCAATAAGATCAGGAGTGAAACAAGGCTGCCCACTGTCACCATTACTATTTAATATTGTATTAGAAATGTTAGCTTTTGCAATAAGAGAAGAAAAAGAGATAAAAGGAGTTAGAGTAGGTAATGAAGAAACCAAATTATCACTCTTTGCAGATAATATGACGGTAAACTTAGAGAACCCTAGAGACTCAACTAAAAAACTACTAGAAACAATTCACAACTTTAGCAAAATTGCAGGATTCAAAATAAATCTACATAAATCATCAGCATTTTTACATATTACCAACAAAGTTCAGCAGCAAGGGATACAAAAAGAAATTCCATTCAACTTTAGAAATTTAGTGTTTGATAAACCCAAAGACCCCAGCTTTTGGGATACGTACTCAACATTTGGCAAAAACTTCTGTGAAAATTGGAAACTATTGTTGAAGAAATTAGGGTGTGACCCACACCTAACACCACATACCAAGCTAAGATAGATCTAAATGGGTTCATGATCTTGATATAAAGAATGATATTATAACCAAATTAGAGGAACATCGGATAGTTTAACTCTCAGACCTGTGGAGATGGAATAAATTTATGTCCAAAGAAGATCTGGAACTCTTAATTGAACACCAGATAGATAATTTTGATTATATTAAGTTAAAAAGTTTCTGTACAAACATAACTAATGTTGACAAGATTAGGAAGGAAGCATCAAAGTGGGAAATCATCTTTACATTTAAGGGTTTGGATAAAGGCTAGAAACTGGAAACTGAATGGATGCCCATCAATTGGAGAGTAGCTGAATAAATTATGGTATATGAATGTTGTAGAATATTATTGTTCTCTAAGAAACCACCAGCAGGATGATTTCAGAGTGGCCTGGAGAGACCTACATGGACTGACACTAAATGAAATGAGAACAGAAGATCATTATACATGGCAACAACAAGAGTATATGAAGATCAATTCTTATGGACATGGTTCTCTTCAACAAAGATATGATTCAAGCTACCAGGATGATTTCACAGAGGCCTGGAGTGAGTTATATGAACTGATGCTTAGTGAAATGAGGAGAACCAGGAGGTCAATATACAGAGCAACAACAATATTATATGATGATGAATTCTGATGGACATGGCTGTCTTCAACATTTACATGTTTCAAACCAGTTACAATTGTTCAGTGAAGAAAGCCATATACACCCAGAGAGAGGGATATGAAATTTGGACTACAGCATATCATTTCCATGATCTCTACCAATGTTTGCTTGCATTGTGTTTCCTTTCTCAGATATTTTTTGTTCATGTAGATATGATTATTCTTGCACAGCAAGATAAGTATGGATATATATGTATATATATATATATATATATATATATATATATATATATATATATGTATATATATATGTATTCAACGTGTCAAGTATTTTAGTATAATTAACATGTAGTGGACTTTCGGCCATATAGGGGAGGGAAGGGGACTGAGGGGGATACTTACAACGGAAAGCTTTGTAAGCATAAATGTTGAGGAACTACCCATACATATGGTATGCAAATAAAAAGCTTTAATAAAAAAATAAAAGAAAAATTACCCATACATGTTTTGCAAATAAAAAGCTTTAATGAAATGAAAAAAAGAGATACCTCTCTCTCACAGATGATCATCTTACAATATTGCTGTTTCTTACTCTATAGTACATTTCAATCAGTTCCTTGAAGTTTTCCAGGTTTTTCTGAGAGCATTCTGCTCATCATTACTTATAGCCCAATATCATTCCATCATAATCATATACCACAATTTGTTAAGCTGTTTCTCAATTAATGGGCATCCCCTTGTTTTCCAATTCTTTTCCACAAGGAGAATGTTGCTATATCTGTATATATGTAGGTCCTCTTCCCTTTTTTTTTTTCCTTTTATCTTTTTTTGGAAGAGGGAGCTAAATAGGCATTACCAGATTAAAGGGTTTGCATGGTTTTACAGCCCTTTTGGGCTCTATAGTACCAAATTGTTGTACAGAATTATTGAAACAGTCAACAACTCCACAAACAATGCCTTAAAGTCTCATTTTGCCAACATTCTCTACAACATTAGTTATATTTTTTCTGTCCTATTAGCCAATAGAATAGATATAAGATAGTACTTCAGAATTGTTTGTATTTGCATTTTGTTATCAATATTTATTCAGAACATTTTACCATCTACTAATAATTTTGATTACTTCATTTGACAACTGTTAATATCTTTTGATTATTTATCAATTGGGGAATAGTAAATTTGACTCTATTCTCTATAAGTTTGAGAAATCAGTCTTCTACTACAGAAACTATTTTTTTCACAATTTTTTTTACTTTTACTAGCTGTTTTTTCCATTCTATTCTTCTATTCTATTCTATTCTTCCTTCTATTTGTTCTATTGTCTCTCAACCTATTCCTTCTCAATAGAGTTTTATTTCCAACTACTCCCTCCCCAAATGTGTCCTTCTTCTATAGCCCCACTTCTTTACTGCATTACTCTTTTATTTTCCTGTGGGTTAAGATAGATTTCTATACTCAGCTGAGTGTGAATGCTATTCTTTCTTTGAGACAGTTTTGAAGAGAGTAAGGTTCTCACACTCCTCCTTTTCCTTCCCTTCAACTAACTGCAAAAGTTTTATCTTACTTCATTTATGTGAAATACTACCCCACTCTATCTATTCCTTACCATTTGTCCAAACACATTCTTCCTTCTCACCCTTAATTTTATTTTTTGGATATCATCCCATCATATTCGATGTGAACTTGTACCCACTTTTTTTTAAATTTTATTTTATTTGCATAACATATGTGTGGGTAATTCTTCAACAATAACCCTTACATAGCTTTCTGTTACAAATTTTTCCCCCCAACTCCCCACCCCTCCCCTAGATGGCAGGATATCCACTACATGTTAATTATGTTAAAATATTGGCAAATCGAATATATGTATACATATTTCCAAACCTATCATTGTTGTGCAAGAAAAATCTTATCTACACAAACGATATATCAGATAAAAGAAACACAATGTAAGCAAACATCAATCAAGGAGTATGAGAATGTTATATTGTGGTCCACATTTCGCATCCCTCTCTCTGGGTGTATATGGCTTTCTTCAGTGAACAATTGGAGGTGGTTTGAAACATTTCATTGTTGAAGAGAGCCATGTTCATCAGAATTAATCGTCATGTAGTACTGTTGTTGTCGTGTATAATGATCTCCTGGTTCTGCTCATTTCACTCAGCATCAGTTCATGTAAGTCTCTCCAGGCCTCTCTGAAATCATCTTGCTGGTCATTTCTTACAGAACAATAATATTCCATAATATTCATATACCATAATTTATTCAGCCATTCTCCAATTGAAGGGCATCTATTCAATTTCCAGTTTCTAGCCACTACAAAAAGGGCTGCCACAAACATTCTTGCACATGTGGGGCCTTTTCCTTCCTTTATGATTTCTTTGGGATATAAGCCCAATAGAAATGCTGCTGGGTCAAAGGGTATGCACAGTTTGATAACCTTTTGAGCATAGCTACAAATTGTTCTCCAGAATGGCTATATCCGTTCACAGCTCCACCAACAATGCATCAGTGTCCCAGCCCTCCCACAACCCCTCCAACATTCATCATTAACTTTTCCTGTCATTTTAGGCAATCTGAGAGGTGTGAAGTGGTACCTCAGGGTTGTCTTGATTTGCATTTCTCTGATCAACAATGATTTGGAGCACCTTCTCATATGACTATAAATAGTTTTAATTTCATCCTCTAAAAATTGTCTGTTCATATCCTTTGACCATTTATTGATTGGAGAATGGCTTGAATTTTTATAAGTATGAGACAATTCTCTATATATTTTAGAGATGAGACCTTTATCAGAACCCTTAAATGTAAAGATGATTTCCCAATTTATTACTTCCCTCCAAATCTTGTCTGCATTGATTTTGTTTGTACAAAAACTTTTTAACTTAATATAGTCAAAGTTATCTATCTGGTTTTCAAATAAGAGTTCCAGTTCTTCTTTGGACATAAATTTATTCCATCTCCATAGGTCTAAGAGGTAAACTATAGTACATTCCTCTAATTTACTTATAGTATCACTCTTTATATCCAGATCATGAACCCATTTAGATCTTATCTTG
>JAJPUD010023655.1:0-19706 GCA_023553655.1 Myrmecobius fasciatus
CTTGGTGTTTATGTATCCAACCATTATGTTTTATAGAAGAAACAAAAGATTAGAAAAATAACAGTATAGGTAGTAGCAGACCCTGGAGTTTTAACTTCCAGTCCAGCTGTCACTATATCAAGCTACAAAAAGTATAAGATAGTCTCTAAAAAACATAAAGCACAAATTATCACTTTAATTATTTCTCAAGACTATCACCCTTAAACCTTGATATTTTCTATTAAAATGTCCAATATCAATGGGGTAAACCAATTTTCTAATACAATCCAATGAAACTATAGTGACATGAAGGCAATCCATTTCAAACAATATGGGTTTCTTTTAATCACTGATGAATATAGAAATCGTGAGTGAAATTATTTCAAATCATTCTACTAAGAAAAAATAAATACTCAGATTATAGGACATCTATAAACTCTAAAACTTTGTACAGAATTCTTTTATAGTATAGGAATAAATACCTTTCAATTACACCATTGATGAAATTACATACACATTTCATCACATCACATACATTTACTTTTAAATAAATTGCTTTCTAGATTGTAAAATGTTACACAAGAAATTGTTATTATTAAATAATCTGGCAAATTCATGGTCTCAAAACTGGACCTGATGCACATATCATAATATAAATGTACTACACGACCACTAGGTATACTAGCAACAAGGAATTAATACTTTCTTATTAAAAAGAAAAATGTGGACATAAAATTTAATGCTCTGGGGTCATGACACATTTGATCTGAAATTATCTTACACATCAACTTTCAAAAATTTTAAGTTAAGGCTTCAATCATGTTTAGATGCAGCAGGAAAAAACAGGTTTAATCACTATATTTTATTCTTCAAAAAAAAAAAATTAAAAACATTCTTTGAAGAGGTGCAAAGTAGACAGGCCTAAAGGGATCGATGCTAAAGTACATTGCAGCCTCAGCCTAAAGGCAGAAAGAGGTAGGCAATCTCTCCCCTCCCCTTCCCTTCCCTTCCCCTCCCCCCAAGTACCTTTACCCAAGCACCTTTACCCAAGCAAGTGAAGGAATAAAGAGCAGCATGGCTTACACCTTTAGTTACCCAACTCCTCCCTTCCCCCATCCATTTGCTCATTCACTTGTAAATAACTGGCTTCAAATAAGCTTGGTGCCTTCTCTTTTGGAAGGGGCAGCCCCTTTCACTGCAGATAAAAAGGTATTGGAAAAATCCAAAGGAATCGCTAGGGTTTAAAAAGTGCGGAGGGTCTAGGGCCAGGGGTCATACAAAACCCTGGAGCTCGGTTGTCAAGGACTGACCATAAACTCTTACTCAAGAGAGGGTGGAATGAGAAAGGAAGGAATCGGAAGTATCAAAGTGCAGGTCACTGCTCAATAAAAAGGGCTGGAGGTGCCATTTCCAGTCACGCGATAAAATAAGGTTAAGGAGATGGGAAAGCCTAGAGCTCTGAGGGAACACAATAAAGATCCTGGCATAAATCGTGGGCAATTTCCTTCCAGGGCCAAAACTCGAGGGGTTGAGAGGAGGGGGGAGGACAAAGGGAAGTGGGGAAACAGGTTCCTCCCTCTCCTCCCGGAAGGGGAAGGCCCCCAGCCCAATTGCTCCCCTGACCCAGCCAGGAAGGAGTTTGGGGGAGGCGGGGTGTTAGGAAAGGGAAGGGAACAAGAGGGAGATATGACTCTTTGCAAGTCTCCGTCCCAGAAGTCGACTTCACCTTTCCTTTCCACTTAGACCCCTTAGGGCCTATAGCGTGTGTATCTTAGAAGGGGGTGGAGGGGAATGTGGGGAGAGGTTGAAAAACAGAATCGAAATGACTTACAACGGCATCGTCCCTCGCGCCGGCACCGCCCAGTCACTTCCCCCCCGCAGCCGCCGCCACAGGCACCCTGGGCATGATCTGCTGAGGGGGGTCGCCTCAGCCCTGGCTCCAACCCCACTCCCGCGCCCGCGCCCGCCGCTTTAAGCGCTTCTCCTTCTTCCCCTTCGTCCTAACATGGCGCCCGAGCGCTACCACAGCAACGTTCTAGAACCACTCACGCCCCCACGTACGCCTTGCGGGCGCCTGCGTACCAGTCACCCCTAGAGGCCGCATTGCCTCACGGGAATTGTAGTTTTTCTTCCTCATAAACCGAGGGCTCACCTCTGTCTTCCCAACCCCAATTGTCTCTCCCGGCCTACTTCTGGTTCTTTTTTTTTTTTCTATCGAAGAATAGATGGGACCTCAAATTTCCGACGCCCGACGTCTTACTGAGCAGGAGGGAAACATTTGAATAGCAGGTTTAGGAAGAGGTGGGAGGCTGGTCAGAGATTCGATCTAAAGTGTCCGGACCTGAGAGAGACATCCCCTGCCCCACATGAGACCGCCGAAGTGGGCTTGGTCTGTCGGTGCCTGGGGCTGCGTTGGCCCGGAAAGCTCTGTGGCCTGAGTCGTGGCTGTTTTTTGTTCATCGTCTCTTTATTAAATCATCTGGTTTCATGGAATCTCGGAGTAGAAAGAGAGCGATGAGACCATCCATACGCTGAAAAGAGCCGCTCCAATCTCCCTAGTTTGCCTAAAATTGAGAAGCTCCCCACTCATAGAGGCAATTCAAGCCACTTTTGGACCAGCATAATTTTTAAAGAATGTTTTCCTTCTAGGAAACCTAAATTTGTCTCTCTGCAATTAACTGATCCAAGTTTAACTGTAAGGGAAGGGATGTGCCAAAAGAAACAACTTAGCCCACCTTCTCAAGATAGCCTTTCAGATATTTGAAAGTAGTGTTTCTCTAACACTCCCTATCATAAACTCCCCAAAATTATTCCCTAAGTTAAAAAAAAAACTTCATTTCCTTCAAGTTTCCTTTATTCTGAGAACTTTCATGATCCTGGTTTTACCTTCTTTTGGATACTCCACAATTTGTCAATGACCTTTGTAAGATGTCCTTCATTCACCTCCCCCAACTAAACAGTCCTGTAATTCAAATGAATAATTAATATAACTCCAAACAAAGTCTATCTTCCTAATGCTAGACTCTGCCTTTCCTGAAGTCCTATAGAGATGAGAAATTAATTAATCCCAAGGCAGCCCATTCCACTTTTGAGTAGCTTAGAATGAGAAATTGTTAGGGCTGGAAAATACTTAAGAGATCATCTAATCCAATCCTGTTGCTTTATTGGAAGAGCAAAGTAAGGTCAGAAAAACTAGTTTTAGTAACCAAGTTGAAAATGGAACCTATTTCCTGATTATCTGATCAGTTTTTTAAAATACCCGACATTAAAATTTGCCTTCATCAGTTCCACTTTTTGTTCCTTATTCTATCTAGTATGAAAAAAAACTAATCCAATCCCTCTTCCACATAACAATTTATCAAATACTATAAGACAGCTGTTGTGGCCTCATAAAGTTGTTCAGGTTGATGTGTTACACACTGCAGCTCAAATTGGAAATGAAAAAAAAAAAAAATGTGTGCCATCAAGCTGATTGTCCTATAATCAGTAAATTTTATGCTTATTCTTTTAAGTGTCACTTGCTAGGTGCAATACCTAAGATCTCACCTCTTCCCAGGCTTAGGTGCGGATCCGGACCGGTCCAGCTTGTTCATTCCAAACGAGAGTCAAGCCAGAAGGAGGATGAAATAAGGCAGTTCTTTATTCAGCTCCTCCCCTACAACCAGCTTGCCTCATTATATCTTCCCTCTTCTCCTAGCCCCACCTCCTAGCTTAGTCCCTCCTCCTAGCCCTGCCCCTTCTCCTAGCCTGACCCCTCCTCCTTGCCTCCTTCCTTCCCTGCTCTCTGTGGTCTTGCTTTATCCACTAGCCCACACATCATTAGCAATTAACTTTGTATTGAAAGGAGGTATTCAGCAAGAAGATGGAGTTTTCATCTTGACAACAGAGCGAGCCTCGAGGCAAGCCATTTTCTAAGATCACTTTTGAATAGCCTATTATAAAGCCATTATCAGCAATCTCCCTCAAATCTCAGGGTCTCATATTTCTCAAGGGAATCACACACACCACACCCTTTGATCCTCAATTCAAAGACAAACTTCTCATCAGGATCCCCAAATTCCTGGACCCCAACAGTCACTGTGGCTATATAATAGAGCATTGCATTTGAAGTCATACAATCTAAGTGTAAAACCCATCTGTTCCACTGATAGGCTTTGTGCTCTTGGACCTATATAATCTTAGTAAGACTCATTTTCCTCATCTATGAACTAGGTTATTGAATTAAATGAACTCTAAAGTGACATTCAGCTCTAAAATTATGATTCTATGAGTTATGGTGAAGATGATTTGTGGGTTCTTAGAAGTCATCCCTTGCACATCATTCCTGTTTTGATGATAATTTGATTAAATGGTTATCCAGCCACTTGATCAAAGACTTTATTTTAGGGGAGTTTAACTCTTGAATTAACCCATTCTCCTTTTGGATAATTCTGTTAGGAAATTTTCTCCTAAAGCAATCCAAAATCTACCTCTCTGAAACTGCATTCATTACTACCAATTCTGGCTTTTGGAGAGGGGGGAAAAAAAGTTATCTATAGTCCATGTGGCAATTCAATTTAACAAGCATTTATTAGCAACTAGCGTGTCAAAGGCACTATGTTAGACCCTGGATAAGTTATTTCATTGAGCTTATATTCTCTTGAGATTAGGGATGGATAGTATACCCATACTGATTAGCATTATAAAAGAGAGAGAGGGAAGTAAAACATTCAGATAAAAGTTAGAGGTAAGAAAGGATCAGAGAATGTTAAATATAGGAAGGTGGTAGTGCCTAACACATTGTAGGCATTTTAGTAAATGAGATAAGTGAGCCTATGACCAAATACTTAATTCAAATTTTATAATAAGCCCATAAGAAGAAAAAATCTAGACTTCTCTAGTATGAAAACAAAGCCAAAAAAACTTTACGTAAATTTTCTAGAAATTTTACAGATCACAGGACATCATGTCCCTTATCCCTATGAGATAGAAGGGATAATGCATGTATGTATATGTAGATATATTGTAGATGTATTACTAATGTGTGTGTGCATATATGAATATATGTATGTATAGAATAGGGAATCATCTATCAAAAAGTAATCATTGAGGGGTAGCTAGGTGGCGCAGTGGATAGAGCACCAGCCCTGAAGTCAGCATGGACTGAGTTCAAATCTGGTCTTAGACACTTAGACATTCCCTAGCTGTGTGACCTTGGGCAAGTCACTTAACCTCATTTGCCTCAGGAAAAAAAAAAAGTAATCATTGAATGAATGGGAGTAGATGAGGTCTCATAGACTAGGAGATGTAGAACGTTAGAGATCACCTACATTCAGCAAAAAAAGAGAGAATGAACCAGGAAGAGATTGATAAGTGGTCAGACAGGTATGAAGAGAACCAGGAAAAAACAGAACCATCAATAATACCAAAAAGAAGAGAAAGTATGCAAAAGAATGGTGTAATCAGTAGTGTGAAAAGTTGAAGTCAGATCAAGGAAAATGTGGACTAAGAAAAGTTCATTGGATTTAACAACTAAGAAATTTATGATGATCTTTCAGAAATTATTTTTCAAGTAGTAGGAAGAATGGAAGTCAGTTTGTAAGAGTTTGAGGAGCAAGTAGGTTGTGAGGGCAGAGAGGCAATGGGTATAAACTATTCTTTTTTAAGACTTTATCAGTTCTTTCACTAAGAAATATAGTTTGATAGTTTGAAGATATGGCATATTCATGTGAAGGTTTTTTGATGGGAAAGATTCCAGTATGTAAGTTGCTATAAGAAACCCATACAGAGAAAGACAGTGATAAGTGAGGCAAGCTTTCAAAGAAGATGCCAAAGAATAGGAGAAAGTGAACAGAGGATGAATTAAGATTAAGAGACTTTTTTTTTGGGGGGGGGGGGAGGGAATAAGAAAGATCATAACTATTGGTTTTGATATACTTGGTAAAGTATATGTGTACATGTACACATATATACATATGTAAGAACCATCTGATGTGAAAAACATTCTTTACTTTTTGTTGAGCACTTGTCTGACCCCTATGTAAGAGTAATAGCACTAGACTCTTATCAGTGGAGGTAAAGTGGATAGCAAGGAGGCCCCAAAGGCAGCAAACAGTGTAGTGGACAGTGGTAGAGGCCCTAATGGCATCAGGCAACAATAGTGCTGGCCCCATCTGACTTGAATTGATAATTTCCCTGAGAAGGAAAGCAAGGATAAGAAAGGAAGAAAGGAAAAATCATCATTCTTAGCAAACAGGCAGGTATAGTCTCTCCTACATCATTCTTGGTAGCTTGCACATAGTTTAGCCCTTCCCCTTATCCACATAGTGTTTTTTGTTTCTTTTTGGGTTTTTTTTTTGTTTTGTTTTGTTTTTTTGCTGAGGCAATTAGGGTTAAGTGACTTGCCCAGGGTCACACATCTAGGGAATGTTAAGTGTCTGAGACCAGATTTGAACTCAGGTCCTCCTGACTTCAGGGCTGGTGCTCTATCCACTGAGCCACCTAGCTGCCCCATCCACATATTGTTAATGGCAGCAATAGTAGCCATTCTTACTCAGAAGTTCTGCCCTAGCCTATGGTACATAATAGTTGAATAGTTTTGTAGAGGAAGGCTTTGAGTGACAGCATCTCTTGCCTCCATCCCTACTGCAGCTACAATCTCTGTATTGTAATTGCCACAATCATGAGTTCCCTGGACTCCTCAGTACCTTCTCAGTAGGCATACTTCCCTTCCTGACCTCATTCTGTCCTGAGAAGTCTTTTTCTCTTCCCTTCTATTTTATGGAATGGAGGGAGTTATCTTCCAGAGTCAACACTATGGCCCTCTAAGCAAAAAAAAAAAAAAAAAAAGGTGGGGGGAAGAAGAGGAAAGAAGAAGAAAAAAAGAGGAAGGAGGAGGAAGAGGATGAAAAGGAAGAGGAGGAGAAGGAAAGAAACATACAGACATATACAGGACACATAGAAATCAAATGCAAGGAAACCTTGAAAAGAAAGATGCCAGCACCTGGAAGAACCAGGAAAGATCTGCAATAGATGGTACTTGAACGGAGTGTCATCCAGGGGCTGCTTAAAGGTTTACATTGATGGGGAATCTACTAACTTCTAATGAAGCCTATCATATTTTGGCTTAACTCAAATTATTGGGAAGTTTTAGCCTTATGTTAGTACAGCTGAGATCTTAATCAAACATGATCTCTAAGAGTTATACACAAGTTCAAGAAATGCATACATATATACATATACACACATATATTTAAATCATCATTCTTTCTCACCTGCTACAACTCTACACTGATAATCTCCCTGAATTCATCTTCAATGGTTAGCATTTAAGTATCCCATCATACCCTTTGGGTTTTGAATGAACCCCTGACTATCACTGAATAAAATCTGTTTTTCATGTGAGTTTCCATGTCTCATTGACCATTTCTTTATTCCCATCTCCCTCAACCCAATCCAACCAATATCATGCTCAAGATCTACCCAGACTTTTTTCTACAGTAGTCTCTGGAAAGCCAGCTCTATAAAATTTTATTTTTACCTTTAACAAAAGGGTGAAAAAATATATTTTTACCTTAAATTTTTCCTTTTCCATTTCTACATGTTCTTGTACTCACTGAGAACTAGCTCTTTCTTGATGACACAAGTACTTTGGCCATCTTTTCCAACGCTAGTTACACTTTCACAAATGCTTCATCAATGATAGAAGAGTTGGACTATTCCTTGCTTTCCACTGATATTTCTAAACTCCCTCCACCACCATTACTTAATAACCTCTCCTCCTTTGATATTCATTCAATTTATATTTCTTACTCAATCAAGATTCTGGTAGCTGCTGTATAGGCTTTCAGACCTTTTTCTTCCTTGCTCAACTAGTTCAGTTGATTGGCTTTCAGTCATTCTCTCTTTCTCAGCCCTCATATTAGAGAACTTTAACAAGCATATACCTTCCAAACCCCTAACCTCACAGTTGCCCAATTTATTCATTTTCTATGATTTAATCCTTTACTTTACCTCAGGTATACACAGAGATAGTCATAACCTGGATCTTGCCATCACTTACAAAAATTCCAACTTCCATGTTAATGAACTCTGAAATTTCTTTAGTTGATCTTAAGCTATTGGTATTATAATCTTTCTGCTATCTTACAACTCCTAACCTTATTCTTCATGTCCACTGTGAGCTCCAGTTTCTCTATCCCTCACTTTTTTGAAGTCATCTCTCCCATATTGAATTATTGGTGATGAATCAGTTCAACTCTACCATATCTTCTTCTCTCAAAGCTCTTGTTCCCTTATACTCCTGCCACTCTTACCCTCTGAAACTCCTAACATCTACTGACTTCAATCCTATTCAAATGTTGCTTAAGAAAGCTAGAGAAAAATCATGAAAATATTCTGACTAGATCCCCTACAAATTTCAACTGAGCCTTCACTGTAGCAGAACAATCCTTTTATACCTCCCTAATAGATTCATTATCCCACTCACCATAAGTTTTTCTAAGTTTTTTCATCCTCTTTAAAATGTACTATATAAAAAAATAATAAAATAAAATAAAATAAAATGTACTATATCACCCATTCACCCACCTTCTGAGCTGAGACCTTTGCCTCATATTTTACTGAAAAAATTGCACCTATTCAGTGAAAGTTCCTCCTTCAACATATGCAAAAATGTTTGTAGCAACCCTTTTCCTTTTCATAGTAGCAAAGAATTGAAAACTGAGTAGATGACAACCATCAGTTGGGGAATGGCTAGATAAGTTATGGTGTATGAAGGTAATGGAATATTATTGTTCTATAAGAAATGATGAGCAGGATAGTTTCAGAGAGGCCTGGAGAGACTTAACATGAACTGATGCTGAGTGAAGTAAGTAGAACCAAGAAAATATTGTACATAACAACAAGAAGTTATATGATGATCAACTGTGACAAATGTGGTTCTTTTCAACAATGAGGTGAATCAGGCCAATTCCAATATACTTATGATGGAGAGAGCCATCTGCATCCAGAGAGAGGATTATGGGGACTGAATGTATAACTCAATTTAGTATTTTCAGCTTTTTTGTTGTTTGCTTGCTTTTTTTTTCTTTCTCATTTCTCTCTTTTTTTTTTTTGATCTGATTTTTCTTGTGCAGTATGATCAATGTGGAAATATGTTTAGAAGAATTGCACATGTTTAATCTATATTGTATTACTTGCTGTCTAGGGGAGGGAGCTGGAGGAAAGAAGGGAGAAAATTTTGGTACAAATTTTGCAAGGATGAATGTTGAAAACTATCTTTGCATGTATTTTGAAAATAAAAGGCTATTTTAAAAAAAGAGCTTAGTAAAAAAAAAATGTTCCTCATTTCCTATCACCAGATGACATCCCCCTTCATTAGTGTAGACATCCTGGACAATTCATGCTCCTCAGGCTACATTCATGCTAGAATATATTAGTGATGATTTTTACTGATTAGCACTTTCTGCAAGTGATTTCCGAGGTCCTTCATCTCTGACAGAACAATATTTGAGATCAGTCTAAAAAGGAAGGAATTATGGTAGATGGTGTACATTGCTCCTCAAACAAATCTCACATCCTATGCAGTTACTGAGAACATGCCAGTATTCATGCTGAGTTTTTCATGAGATAATCTTTTGATTCCTCGGGGACCAGAGAGTCGTGATTATTAAACTTATCTGAATGTATCCTTAAGTTGGAGAATTCAAAGTTTTCTTTGTATCTCTGTTACCACCATTATTCTCAATCTTCTCAACTTTAACATATGATAGTAGGAATTATCAGATTATGTGAGTATAGAATTTCAGACTTCTCTTTACAGTATCCTAAATAATACTTTTCCATTACATGAATAAATGATGCATTTACTAAGCACTTACTGTGTGAAAGGAGGAATAAAAAGAAAGAGTCCCTACTCCTAAAAAGTTCACATTCTAATAATGGAGAAAACAACACATATATGAAAGGCTTCAGCTGCAATACCCCAAGGTTCTTAAGATTTAGTGGCAAAGTACACATTAAAACTTCTCATTTAATATAATTTTTACTGGAAAAATCATATCATTTTCTGATGTAGAACCATTTAATATTGGACTTGAAACAATGTGAGAGTATTGGGCTGTCTATATGAGGTCAGAGGGGAGATGATAGTTAAGGTAGTATTTGGAGTTGCTTGCATAATGACTCCTGTCTCTCCCTAAAAGTACCTTGTTCCTTCAGTTAGGCTGGCTTGCTTGTTCTGTGAATAGAAGTTGATTGGTAATTGATTGGAATAGTTGGCCTCAGGAACTGCCTCCTAGATGATGGCCATGTTAAGTGGGTAGAGCCAAGATGGTAGAGAGGAGACAGGACATTCCCTGAGCTCTCCTCAGCTTCCTTCAGAATCATCACTAGATCAATGAATGGATTTTAGAGTGACAGAAACTACAAACATTCAGAGTATAAAAATTTTCCAGTTTAATATATCTTGGGCAGGGAGAAACAGCCCAGAGCAGGCCAAGAGCAGGGAGGCCCAGTGCAGGGAGATGCAGTGCAGCGAATCTAGCAGGAGGCTCTTAGCCAAAATATAGCATTGTTTGCCATCCTGTCCTGCTTCAGAAGGCCAGTGATGCAGTAACAGCTGGGAGACCTCAAATGCAACTACAGAAGGCAAATTGTGAGCTCCCAAAACCCACCATAACAGGAGAGACTTGGCTAAGCCACTCAGCAGCAGGGGGAAAGCCTGAAGCACCAGCCCCAGCACAGTCAGAGATAGGCCCCTGTTCCCCTGAAATCTTGCCTGTGTCCTAGGAATAGAGGTCATCTTTTTAAAATTGCACAAAAAACCCAAAAAGAATGGGTAGAGCACTAGCCCTGAAGTCAGGACAAACTAAGTTCAAATCTGGTCTCAGACACTTAACACTTTCCCTGGCTGTGTGACCCTGGGCAAATCACTTAACCTCAATTACCTCAGGAAAAAAAAAAAAAAATAGCTCTGACCATAGAAAGCTAACAGGGAAGATAAGAGCACAGACTTAGAAAAGGACAACAAAGGCAAAATGTCTTCAGATGAAGCCTCAAAGTATGATGTAAATTGGTCTCAAGATCAAAAAGCTCTCTTGGAAGAGTTCAAAAAGGATCTTAAAAGAGACAGAAAAAATGGGAAAAAGAAATTACAAAAATTTTTTGGGGAAAGTCAACAGCTTGGAAAAGGAAACACAGAAACAGAAATTGGCTGAACAAAACAAAAATAAATTTGAAAAATAAATAGAAATTTTTGGCAAAATGGGGAAAATATACTGAAGAAAACAATTTCTTAAAAAATAAGTTTAACAAAATGGAAAAAGAAAACAACTCCTTAAAAAATAGAATTGGCAAAATCTGGAGAAAAAAACAATGCCTTAAAAAATAGAATTGGCAAAATAGAAGAAAAATCTACTGAACAAAATAGCTCCTTTAAAAGTATAATTGGCTAGGGGCAGCTAGTTGGTATAGTGGAGAGAGCACCAAACCTGAAGTGAAAAGGACCTCAGTTCAAATCTGGCCTCAGATACTTAACACTTCCTGGCTGTATGATCCTACAGAAGTCACTTAACCCCAATTGCCTCAGCAAAAAAATAAAAATAAAATAAAAAATACAATTAGCCAAATTCAAAAGGAGATCTTAAAAACTGAAGAAAATAATTCACTAAAAATTAGAATTGGACAAATGAAAGTGGATGATTCAATGATTCAAGAATCAATTAAACAAAACAAAACAACAAAAAGAAGAAAATGTAAAATATCTCATGGGGAAAAAAAACTGACCTGGAAAATAGATCCAACAGAGACAATCTAAGAATTATTGAACCACCTGAAAGCCATGATGAAAAAAGGAGCCTAGACAATATCTTTCTTTCTTTTTTTTTTTTTTAATACTTTTTATTTGCAAAACATATTTATGGGTAATTCTTCAACATTAACCCTTTCAAAGCTTTCTGTTACAAATTTTCTCCCCTACTACCCACCCCTCCCCTAGATGGCAGGATATCCACTACATGTTAATTATGTTAGAATACTTGACAAATCGAATATATGTATACATATTTCCACACATCATTTTTGTGCAGGAGAAATCGTATCTACAAGAAAGAATAATCAGATAAAGGAAATACAATGCAAGCAGACATCAATAGAGAGCATGAAAATGATATGTTGTGGTCCACATTTCACTTCCCTCTTTCTGGGTATATATATATATGGCTTTCTTCACTGAACAATTGGAACTGGTTTGAAGCATTTCATTGTTGTAGAGAGCCATGTCCATCAGCATTGATCATCATATAGTATTGTTGTTGCCGTGAATAATGATCTCCTGGTTCTGCTCACTTCACTCAGCATCAGTTCATGCAAGTCTCTCCAGGCCTCTCTGAAATTGTCCTGTTGGTCGTTTCTTACAGAACAATAATATTCCATAACATTAATACACCATAATTTATTCATCCATTCTCCAATTGATGGGCATCCATTCAGTTTCCAGTTTCTAGCCACTACAAAAAGGGCTGCCACAAACATTCTTGCACATGTGGGGCCCTTTCCCTCCTTTAGGCCCAATAGAAACACTGCTGGGTCAAAGGACATGCACAGTTTGATAACTTTTTTGGGGGGTTTTTTTTTGGTTTTGTTTTGTTTTGTTTATTAATTAAAGCTTTTTATTTGTATAACATATATATGGGTAGTTCCCCAACATTGATCTTTACAAAGCTTTCCATTACAAATTTTACCCCCTAGTTTGATAACTTTTTAAGCATAGTTCCAGATTGCTCTCCAGAATGGTTGGATCCGTTCACAGTTCACCAACAACGCATCAGTGTCCCAGCCTTCCCACATACCCTCCAACATTCATCATTATCTTTTCCTGTCATCTTAGCCAATCTGACAGGTGTGTAGTGGTACCTCAAGAATTGTCTTAATTTGCATTTCTCTGATCAATAGTGATTTGGAGCAACTTTTCATATGACTAGAGATGGTTTTAATTTCATCATCTGAAAATTGCTAGACAATATCTTTCAAGAAATCACCAAGGAAAACTGATCTGATATCCTAGAACCAGGGCATAAAATAGTCATTGAAAGAATATAAGCCATTCCCCCAATTGATAAATGGTCAAAAGATATGAACAGATGACTTTCAGCAAAGAAATGAAAGGCATTTCTAGTCAAATAAAAATTGTTCTAAATCACTATTAATTAGAGAAATTCAGATTAAGACAACTCTGAAGTACCTTTTCATACCTCTCAGCTTGGTTAAGATGACAGGAAAACATAATGATAAATGTTGGAGGGGATTTGGGAAAATTGAAACACTAATGTATTATTGGTGAAGTTGTGAAATTATCCAACATTTCTGGAAAGCAATTTGGAACTATGCACAAAGGATTATCAAACTGTGCATACCTTTTGATCCAGCAGTGTCTTTATTGGGTCTGTATGCCAAAGAGATCACTAAAATGGTAAAGGACCCTCATTTACAAAAATATTCACAACAATCCATTTTGTAGTGGCAGTTTTTATCTTGTTTTATACAGACATAGTGTCCATATAGATGCACCAATCTTAGGAAATAGACTCTAGATAGTGTACTTTTGCATATAAGCATCATGAGTAATTAAATAAAGGAGGACAAAGCATTTGATAAATTTCCTTTAGTGTTCAGTTGTGCTTAAGAACTCGTCAAGACATTTTTTCTATTTCTGACCATCTTTTCCTTTTCCCCCTCTCAGACAGGGTATGTATATAACCTGGAATTGTTTTTAAATTTTTTGATCATTGTGTTTCTTTATCATGTTTCAGTTGTATTTTTATATGTTTTATGCATTTAAAAACTTTATTTTGAGAAGGAATTCATAGACTTTACTAAACCACCAAGAAGTGGGTCCATGACACACAAAAAAAGGTTAAGAACCCTTGCTTTTGGGGGCCTAATGTGACTAGACTTCCTCATTGAACTCCAGTCCTTCCAGGCATTCTGATTATTCTATCCTCAACTTGCTTCAATTTGTCAATGCATCTTCCAAAATAATAGTGTCTAGATCTAAACACAATAAATCAGATGTGATTTTGACCAGGCAGAATACAACGGAACTATCAACTCCCTCACTCTGAATAGTATACCAAGGAATTAGAAAAGTTCTGGTTATCCACTGATAGTCCCTCCTCTAAAAGCTACAGAGAGCATTCCAATGTATATCTAAGGAGGCTGAGCTGAAAAGTGAAGTTCTGCCAAATTCACTATATAACTGCATTATCTTTTTTGGTTTTCATCTCTTAGTGTTGAATCATAGTGGGTTTCAAACCCATTAAATCTCTACTACTCTCATCATTTTTATATGGAATGCTTGGTCTTTCCCAAATAAAATTTCAAAGGGCTTTATACTTGAAACTCTTTTTTTTTTCCCTCACTTCACTCCCATTTGTATCATAGTTCTTTGCTTGCATGTTTTTAAATTGTACAGCCGTTATTTGACACACTTCTAGAGGTAAGATAAGACAAGAGAACAAAATCAAAGTTGTAAACAACAGTAGTCAAAACTATTTCTACATTCAGATGAAATTTTGGTATACCTTAGAAAATCCTAAACAATCAGCAGACTGCTTGTTAAAACAAGGCAGCAGACACAAAATAATTTTTCAAAAATCATTATATATTATAATCAAAACCCAGAAGAAATGCTAAGAAAAATTCCATTCAAGTTAAATAAAAATAAAATGACACACCATGACAAGATTTTTATTAATGCACCTAGAAACACTCTTATAGAAGAGGGAGGCAAATTAATTAAGACACAGTTAATGAACATTGCTGATTAGTAAAATAAAAACTATAATACTATGTAAATCAACTTACATATTTACTGTCAGAATAGTCAAAATATTGAAGAAATATTTTTTTAATTAGATAAAATAATAACAAAATTCAATGGGAGGAACAAAAGTTCTAAGATCTGAAGGGAAATACTGAGAAAACATGAGTAAAAGGGGCACAACATTACTCAATGCTCATTAGAACCATTGGTGCTGTTTATTAAGCAGAAAATGGAGCAGTGGAGCAGACTAAATAAACAAATGGAAACAACTGAAAATAGTAGTCCAGTGTTTGACAAACCAATGGGAAAAAGTCATTGGAGGAAGGACTCCTTTCCTGACAAGAAATTAAAAGCAAAACAAAACAGGAAAACTACAAAATAGCTTGGCAGGAATTAGATTTAGGTCAATATTTTACTTCAAATACCACAATAAATTGAAAGGGAATGTGCCACTTAAATAGAAAAGATCACACCATAGAAAGTTAAAAGCAATCTTTCACAACACTAGATAGAAGGGGTTGTCTTAATCATACAAGGTAAAAAGAAAATCATAAAAGATAAAATAGCTAATCTTGATAAAACTAAAAAACTTTTTAAATGTTAATTTGTGTTTTTAATGGTATTTTATTTTTCCAAATACACAGTTTTCAACATTCATCTTTGCAATACCTTGTATTCCAAAATTTTCTCCCTTTCTCCCCCTTTACCCTCCCCAAGAGAACAAGCAATATGATATAGATTAAACGTGCAATTCTTTGAAACATAATTCCATATTCATCATGCTGAACAAAAAATAAATCAGATCAAAAGAGAAAAGAAAACACAAGAAAGAAAAAAGAAAACAAGCGAACAATACAAAGGGTGAAAATTCTACACTTTGATTCACCTTCAGTCTTTATAGTTCTCTCTTTGAATGTGGATGGCACTTTCCATCATAAGTCTACTGGAATTTCTATGAATCACCTCATTGTTGAAAAGAGCCAAGTCCATCACAGTTGATCATCATATAATCTTATTGTTTTTGTGTATAATGTTGTCTTGGTTCTGCTCACTTTACTTAGCATCAGTTCATATAGGTGTCTTCAGGGCTTTCTGAAATCATCCTGCTAATCACTTATAGAACATATTCCATTACATTCATATACCATAACTTATTCTGCCATTCCCTAAGTTAGCAAGGTGGGGTGGTGGTGGCAGAATTTGGGAGGGGGGTGAGCTCCAGTGAATGGGTTTTTTTTCTCACTTCTAAGGAGCAGCCTCACTCCCTGAGGGAAGGGTGAACTAAGTCTTCATCTTCTCTAGGCAATAGATCTTTCTCTTTCCCCTTCCCCCATGCTAAGTGGTGTCTCTCCTAATTCCACTATGCTTTCCAACCCGATTTCTCCTTATACTAACTCTTTTAGAGTGCTGAGTTCCTTTCAAGATTTAGCTTGCCAGCTAAGGGCATATTTCAACTTCACGGAGTGTTTCCTTTCTCCTGGCAAATGTCAAGTTCTGCTAAAGAACTTGCCTTTTCCATCACAAATCTACCTTTTGCCAAAGATAATGTCCAATGTGAATTCTTCACTTGACTGAACCCCAACTTTTGGTGCCTATCATCATCTGGTGTCTACATAACCCACATAATACCTAACAATTTTAGGTTTCAATATTATGACAATAACCTCAATTAACTTATAAATTTTGCAATTTTCATAAATGATAGCCAAATAAACATAACATAGTAGCAGCCCTGGTCATTCCCATTCTCCTCTAGAAAGAAAAACTTGAAAGCTTAAGAAAAATGCAGGTTACTTTGCACCAAAATGCACATAACAAGTGCTTTTAAATCCCCAAATGGCCATTTCTTTTACTTTGTAATTCAGCAACTGAGAAAAACATAGAAGACAAAACACAGACTCACACTCACATTCAAACACAAGCTGCTTTTAAATTCCTTTTCTTTCTGTCTAGTACAGACAATTGTTTTAATTCCCTTCTGAGGGGACCATGGAGAGGTTCCTTCAAGGTTATTAAATCTTTTCCTTTCTCTGGAGTGACCTGAGAGGCAGGAGCTGTGGCAGCAGGAGGAGGGAGTACATATGGAGGTGGCAGAGGCAGATACAGATCCCATGGAAGGGGCTTCAGTTCCTCCTTCTTTCCACCCTCCTTTTGCATCAGCAGCTGTTGTTTTCCCAGCAACCAAAGTGCTGTATAGAGGTTTCTTCCAGATTGAAAGGCTCCTTAGCATTTATACATTGTGTGGGATAAAAATACAATTCCCGATTCAAAATCGTTACTCAGAGATCTCTCAAAGTGAAGATTAGCAGTTTATTTGAATTTCGGGACAGTCATTCTCCTCCGGACAAGCCAAGGAAAAGAAGGAATGCCCGCCCCTTTCTCACCTGAGCCCATACTTATAGAAAGAAAGGGAGGTCCACTCCCAAGACCTGCCAATCTCCAGAACAAAGCACTTGCCACCCACTCAAGCCCCGAAGATATCAAGCAGACCTTTTGCAAATAGGTAAATAGCAAATAGGTTCCAGTCAGCCTGATCTGCCTTAGAGATTCTAAAAAGCTACAATTTATCTCTTCCTGCAATAGGATTCCCAATGAAAAACCCTACCAATCTCTCACAATCATTATTCTAAGAAGTCCTCAGTTTCCCATCTCATTCAGCATGAATTAAATTTTTTACATATCTGATCCTTGGAGGAGTCGTACTTGGGCCAAATAGGACTTCCTCCTAGATTGTTTCCTCCCCATACAGAGCAACAATATTTTATTATTTTCCTTTTATCTCTCCCTTTATTTTTAGGGAATCAATCCCAATTCTGGGGATTTTTCAAGGGGCTTTCTACCAATATCTTAATGGTCTTAGATTGTTCCTTGCCCATTTTACTGAATTTGGTAAGGAACTTCTTCCTTACAGGCCAATTACAGAGGGGTCACCTGGGGAGGCTTACTAAGTGCTTCTTTCACTGGATCACTATGTCTCCAATGATAATACTCCCAATTCCCTGTTCAGCATACCTGTGAGTTATACAGGTATATCTTATGTGACTGTTCCCCTTACTGGCTGCTGGGCTATTCCTTTCTTCGTTTGTTGAAGCTTCTTTTTGGTTTCTGCTTTGATGAGTCCATCTCTTCAGGATCCTACATCCCCACAGAGTGATCTCCCCTGTCAAATTCAAAGACTTTTGGGGCTCTGACAATGCCTGCCTCTGGGAGTAACAAGAGAAAGTCACCAGTGCACAAATCTCAGACGAGCCCCCAGAAAACTGTATGGAATAGTGACCACCAACTCAAAATAATTCAAACAGGCATTTCTTAGAGCCAAAGCAGAAAGCAGTTCATTCATTTCCTGCAGGAATATAGTCCTCCAATATAGTCTTAGTGGAAGGAGGCAAAGCATAGCCAGAAAACCAAGGTTTTTTTATATCCTGAAACAACTTTACTACATTGTGGGCCCCAGCTGTCCCTGACTTAGTATCAAGGCTCACAATCTGTCAAGGGAACCCACTCCACCCAAAGCAGTTTGTGCAATATCAAGCAAGGTCACAAAAGAGGGTTTTCCTGCAACTGTAGCCCTAAACCATGGCACTCTTCCAGGGGTCAGTTTTCTGAGGAGGCTTCATATCCATCCCACTTAAATTATATGGTCTTTATATAGAGATAGCAGAAACTGTGTTTAAAAAAAATTTTTTTTTTAAATTTACAATCCCTAAGACTGTCTCACAACAATAAATGGTTGCTTTTCCTTCAGCTGATCTAACATTGGGAAAATAGTATTTAGATCTCCAGAAGTCAAGATATAATTATATTTTCAATTGGATATAAATATCATTTAGCAATTTCGGGGGAGGAGGGAGGGGAAGATAGGGAGAAGGGAGTAGAAATTTGACCCTGACTTTTGGTATCACCTTTCCAAATTTAGACCCGTGATGTTGTTGAGGGACTAGGAATTGAATTTCTTATACCCATTTTTTTGTTTTGTCTTGTTTTTACATATTTAACCCTTTATTTTTATTTTGACTTGCTACCCTCCATAAAAGAAAGCTATCAAAAAAAAGAAGAAAATGTTCTTAAAATCATTATCTCATGCTTTGTCAGAAAATTAAATGCTTATCTTATGCTTTATCAGAAGTATGTGCCCTATCAATAAATAATAACAATTGGTATTGTTTCCAGAATGTAATCCCACCTTTAGGGTAGTCTTAGTCCCCAGGATAGCCAGGCAATAAACAGGGATATTTGGCTGCTAAATTGATGAGCCTCTCTTAGGAGAGGAATGGGGCAGGAAAGGAAGACTAAGTGGCTAAGAGTGGACTTTGAATAGTAAGCCATAGATCCCTGGAGGTGCAGGAATATTGAGAAAAAGCAGTACCCTATATCTCTACATCTCTGCATTCCAAGGGAATGCAAAAAGTAGCCTGCTTGGGTGAGAAACTTCTGTTTGTTGAGATTTCTTTTACAACTGGATCTTAGAGTCATTAACATGTGTATGCTATTGTATAAATTAATCTGTTTGGTTTCCCCAGTAATTTATTTGCTTGCTTGGCAAATATATTTGTTTACTCTCTGATTGCCTTTTTTTATTATAAGCTTCTGTTGTGGGAAAAAAATAACTTGAAGCTATTACCTTTCAGGTCTGGGCTGGAACAATTCCCCACTCCCAGAGACTAGGGAAAATAGTTTTTATCCTAAAATCTCAAAAAAATCATACTCTTTGACTTGAAATATCAGCCATGTAAAAGATATAATTCCATGAAAGAACCTTTTTTGAAGGTGAGAGGGAAGGAGTGATTGCTCAGCCAAAGTCATTTTGATGAGGACCTGGGCAGCCAGGTAGATATTGGCAGAGAAAGCCTGAATCTTGGGAAGCATAGCTATCCTAGAAGCAAGCTGGGAAGTGGACCTTTTGTTCTCAAGTAGGCCTTTTTTT